>JAJSOF020000005.1:32593984-32891484 GCA_025594305.2 Periplaneta americana | reverse complement strand
AATCTTCTATCTCGACAACTGCTACGGGACCAGATCTGACCAGACAGCACCGAGCCGACCGTCTTCAGTTCGCTCGTCAGCAGGCCCAATGGACTATGCAGCAGTGGAGCAGTGTGCTGTTCTCTGACGAGTCCAGGTTCTCCCCGAAATCCCCAGATGGTAGAAGAAGAGTCTGGAGACGATCTGGAGAGCGGGATGTAGAGTTCACATTGTCTGCAAGGACGCCATTCGGTAGAGGTTCCGTGATGGTGTGGGGCGGCATCTCCATGGAGGCCCGAACGGAATTGGTGATTGTCGAGAATGGTAGTCTCAACACTCACCGCTACATCAACGAGATTCTCGTCGATCACGTCGTGCCCTTTGCTCCATTTATTGGAGATTTCATATTCATGCATGACAATGCTCGTCCACATGCAGCGCGCTGCGTATCACAGTATCTTGATGCACTGGAGATTGTTCGTCTCAACTGGCCAGCTCGGAGTCCCGACCTAAACCCTATAGAACATCTCTGGGCTAGGTTGGGTAGACGTATCCGAGAACGTAATCCTGTTCCGGAGACCTTAGGTGATTTGCGGGCGGCACTCAAAGAGGAATGGGACAATGTCGACCAGAGAGACATCACAACCTTAATCGAAACCATGCCTGAGAGAATGACGGCTGTAATTATGGCCAGAGAGGGACACACCGGATACTGAGTGTTTGTTTCCGTTATTGTTAGTGTGAATTTAAGTTTTGTGCATGAACATCATTTTCAGTGAAGTTTAGTGGATAAATAATCAGCTGAAAGTTAAGTAAACAATTTTACAAAATTTCAACGAACGTGTAGATTTATGAACATATGACGATCATTGACTCAAAATTGGTGTGAAAAGTGTGAATTTACCTGTCACAAATTCATAAAAGTGTAATATTTAGATTGAGTACGATTACAGTTATGTTATTTCTGGAATTACTTCATAATTTAGATTTAAACTTGACTTTTAGTATTTTTTTCAAGTGATCGGTTTTTTTTTACCGGTGAGTTTATTATAATTCATCCATGACATCTCCGCGACCCGAAGTGGACTATGAAAATATTCCCGTCGTCGTCGACTTCGTCTGGTCGTCGTCGTTGGCTCGTCATCGAATTTATCTCGTCGTCGACTTCATTTCTTCGTCGTTGTCGATTTCGTCTAGTCGTTGCCGTCCACTTTGCCTCTTCGCCGACGTCGACATCGTCTCGTCGTCGTAGTCGACATCGTCCCGTACTTGCCGTCGACTTCGTCCCGTCTTCGTCGCCTTCTCGTTGTCATTGTCGTCTGCCTCGTCGTCGTCGACTTCTTCCCGTCTAATTTCGTCTAGGTGGCATTATCGACTTCGTCTCTTCGAAGTAGGTCTCGTCGTCTTTCACTTCATCTCGTCATCGTCGTCTACTTTGTCTCGTCGTCGAAATCGTCTCGTCTCCGCGCCGTCGTCATGTATTTCCTTTTCGTCGTCCACTTCGGCCAGGTTCACTGTCCAGGACGCCGGGATCTATGTACAGGATTCAGGGTTCCGGGGAAACTACTTTAGGTTCCGGGTCCGGGACAGCGAGTTCCGGGTTCAGGACTCAGGTTACGGGTCGACAACCAAACTCCCGGTTCCGGTTCCCAAACTCAGGTTTACGGTTCCCAAAATCCGGGTTCCAACATCCCAAACTATGGTTTCCGGGTAAAACTCCGCTTTCCCTTCCCAAACTCCGGGTTCCGTTTCCCAAACGACGGGTCCCAAACTCCGGGTTATACTTCCCAAACTGCTGGTTCCGTCTCCCAAACTCCGGGCTCCGGTTCCAAAAATCCGGGTTCCAAGTTACGGGTTCCGTTTTCCAAACTCCGGGTTACACTACCCAAACTGCTGGTTCCGTCTCCCAAACTCCGGGCTCCGGCTCCAAAACTAGGGTCCCAAACTCTGGGTACCAAACTCCGGGTTACAAATTCCAGGCTCCGGCACCAAATCTACGGGGTCCCTATCTCTGTATCCCTAACTCCGGGTTACGGGTTCCAAACTCCGGGTTCCGGTCCCAAATCCCGCGTTTCGGGTTCCAAGCTCTGGACCCAAACAACAGGCTACAAACTCCGGGTTCCGTATCCCAAACTCCGGGTTCCGGTTTCCAAACACGTATGTATTCCATCCATAATTGAATAACGTATGTAATCTACGTATTTGGATCACATATGTAATCCATCCATAATTGGATTACGTATGTAATCCACACAGATTTGGAGATTTGGATTACATATGTAATCCATCCATAATTGGATTACGTATGTAATACATCCATAATTGGATTACACATGTAGTCTTACGTATGTAATCCACACAGATTTGGATTACGTAGGTAATCCTAAACTCCGGGAAGTGATCCAGACTCCGGGCAGGGTTCCAAAAGTCCTGGTTGCAGTTCCCAAACTACGGGTTTTGGGTTCCAACACTCCGAGTTCCGGTTACTAAACTCCGGGTAGGGTTCTAAAACTCCGGGTTCCGGTTCCCAAACTCCGGGCAGGATTCCAAAACACCAAAATCCGGTGTCCGAAGCTTCGGTTCCGGTCCCAAACTCCGGATAGGGTTCCAAACCCCGGGATCCTGTTCCCAAACTCCGGGCAGGGTTCCAAAACTCCGGTTTCCGGTTCCCAAATTCCGGGTAGGGTTTCTAAAACCCGGGTATCTGGTCCAAAACTCCGGTTTCCGGTTGCCAAACTCCGGGTTTTGGGTCCCAAACTCCGGATAGGCTTTAAAAAATACGGGTTCAAGTTCCCAAACTCCGGGTTCAAATTCCCAAACTCCGGTTTACGATTCCCAAAATCCGGGCAGGGTTCCGCTCACCCAAACTCCGGGCTCTGGGTTTCAAGCTCCGGGTTCCGGTTCCCAAACTCTGGGTTCCGGGACCCCTACTCCGGGTAGAGTTCCAAACTCCGCGTTCCGGTCTCCAAACTCCTGGCAGGGTTCCAAAACTCCAGGTTTCGGTCCCAAACTACGGGCTCTGGGTCCCAAACTCCGGGTTCCGGTTGCCAAACTCAGCGTTCCGGTCCAAAACTCCTGGTTCCTGTTCCCAAACTCCGGGTTCCGGTTCAAAATCTCAGGGTTCCGGCTCAAAAACTCCGGTTTTAGGTTCCCGAACTCCGGGTCCCGCTTCCCAAACTCCAATTTCAGGTTCCCAAACTCCGGGTTCCTGGTCTCAAACTCAGGGTTCCGATCCCAAACTCCGGGTTACGGGTCCCTCTCCGAAACTCCGGGCTATGGTTCCCAAACTCCGGGTAGGGGTACCAAAATCCCGGGTTCCTGATTCAAAACTCCGGGTTCCTGTTGCCAAACTCCGGGTTTTGGTTCCCAAACTCCGTGTAGCCTTTAAAAATCCGTGTTGAGGTTCGCAAATTCCGGGTTCAGATTCCCAAACTCCGGGTTCCGGGTCCCAAACTCTGGGTTCCGATTCCCAAACTCCGGCCGGGGTTCCCAAACTGCGGGTTCCTGTCCCCAAAGTCCGGGTTGCGGGTCCAAAACTCCTGTTTCAGGTTCCCAAACTCCGGGTCCCGGTTTCCTAAGTCCGGGTTCCGGGTCCAAACTCTGGTTAGACGTTCCGAAAATCCGGGTCCCGCTTCCCAAACTCCGGGTTCCTGGTCCCAAAATCCGGGTTCTGGGTCCCAAACTCCGGTTTCCGGTCCCAAAATCCGGGCTTTGGTTCCCAACTCCAGGTTCGGTTCCCACACAACCGGTGTCGGGTCCAAAATTCCGTGTTCCGGGTCCAAAACTCCGTGTTCCGGTTCGAAACTCCGCGTTCCGGTTCCCAAACTGCGGGTTCCTGTTCCCAAACTCCGGGTTTTCGGTCCCAAACTCCGGGTAGGGTTTCAAAATTCCGGATTCTGGTTCCCAAACTCTGGGTTCAGGTTCCCAAAATCCACGATCCGCTACACAATCTCCGGGCTCTGGGTCTCTACTCCGGTTAGTTCCAAACTCCGGCTTCCGGTTCCCAAACTCCGGGCTCATGGGTCCCAATTTCCGGGTTTCGGTTCCCAAACTCCGAGTTCCGGGTCCAAAACTCCGGGTAGGGTTTCCAAAATCCCGGGTTCCTGTTCCCACACTACAGGTTCCGGGTTCCAAATTCCGGGTCCCAAACTCCGTGTAGGCTTTAAAAAATCCGTGTTCAGGTTCCCAAACTCCGGGTTCCGCTTCGAATACTCCTGGTTCAGGGTCCCAAAGTCCGGGTTCCTCTTCAAATACTCCGGGTCCCAAACTCCGGGTAGGGTTCCCAAACTCCGGGTTCCGGGTCCCCTGCTCCGGGTAGGGTTCCAAACTTCGGGTTCCGGTCCCCAAATTCCGAGCAGTGTTCAAAACTCCGGATTCCGGTCCCAAACTCCGGGATCTCCGTCCCAAACTCCGGGGCCAAAACTCTGGATTCTGGGTCCAAAACTATGGGTTTCGGTTTCCAAACTCCGTGTTCCAGTTCCCAAACTCCGGGTTCCGGGTCCCAAACTCCGGGTTCCGGGTACAAACTCCGGGTAGAGTTATAACACTCCGGGTTCCGGGTCCCCTAATCCTGGTAGAGTTCCAAGCTCCGGCAATGGCTCCAAAACTCCGGGTTCCGTGTCCAAACTCCGGGTTCCGGTTCCCAAACTCCGGGTTCCGGGTCCAAAACTCCATTTTCGTTTTCCCAAACTCCGGGTCCCGCTACCCAAACTATAGGTCCCGAGTCCCAAACTCCGGGTTCCCGGTCCCTAACTCCGGGTAAGGCTTCCAAACTCCGGATTCCGGTTTGCAAACTCCGGCTCCAAACCATCGGGCCCAAACTCCGGGTTCCGGTTCCCAAACTCCGGATAGGGTATCCGAAAATACGGTTACCGGGTCCAAAAACTCCGGGTTCCAGCCCTAAAAGCTCCGGGTTCCGGGGTCCCTAACTCCGCGTTTCGAACCCAAACAACGTGCCCCAAACTCCGGTTTCCGGTTCCAAATCTCCGGGCAGGGTTCCAAAACTCCGGGCTCTGGTTCCCAAACTGCCGGTTCCGTTTCCCAATCTCCGGGTCCTGTTCCCAAAATCAGGGTTCCAAACACCGTGTTTCGGGTCTCAAACGTCGGGTTCGTAACACAAAATGCGGGTTCCTGTCATAAACTCAGGCTTGCGGGTCCTAAACTAAAGAAAAAAAGAAATTGAAAATATCAAAACGATTTCCAAAAAGGCAATTTTCGAAAAATAATTTAAAACAGTTTAAAAAAATATTTTTAAGAAAGTTAAAAAATTGAAAAAAATTAGCAAAAAAAATGTTCTAAATATAAACGAAATTCGAAAAGATACTCAAAAAGTAAAAAAAAAATATTAAATAAAAATTAAAAAAAAAAGAATTTGGAAAATTTAAAAAATATATTTTTCAAGATAAATTTTGCAAAAAATTTGAAAAGAAAAATTAAATAGGAAAACAAAAAATTTCAAAAAAATTTTTTCAAAATTGAAATTGTTTTTAAAATTTGTTTCAAAATGTTTTGGAAATTTTTTTTGAATTTTTTTTTAATTTTTTAAGATTTTAGTATTTAAGATTTTTGAAAATGTGACAATTTTTTTATTTTTTCAAAAAAAAATTGCAAAAAAAAATAAAATAAAAGTGTCAAAAAATTTAAAAAAAATAATGAAATTTTCAAAACATTTCGTTTTAAAAATAAATTTGGAAAATTTATTTTAAAAACATTAATATCAACTCAAACAATTTTGTTAAATTTAAAAAAAAAATTTCGAAAACAAATTGAATAAAATACTTCCAAATATGTTTTCAAAAAAAGAATTTTAAATCTCAAAAAATTTTTTGATTTTTTTTTCGTTTTTTTTAAACTCTTTTTTTTAAATTTATTTATTTTTTTTTTATATTTCTTAATATTTATTTTCGAGAAATCTATTTTGTAAAATGTTTTTGAAAATTTGTTTTGAAAAAGTTTCTTGTAAACATTTCTTTAATTTTCCAAAATTCTTTTACAAAGTTCCTTTTCGAAATTCTTTTTATTTAAAATTTTTGAAAATATTTTTGGCATTTTTTATACATTTTTTTAAACTTTTTTGAAAGTTGTTTGAATTCATTTTTTGATAATTGCCTTTTTGGAAATCTTTTTGATTTTTTCAATTTGTTCTTTGAATTTCTTTTAGTTTAGGACCCGCAATCCTGAGTTTGACAGGAACCCGCATTTTGGTCTACGAACCCGACGTTTGGGATCCGAAACCCGGTGTTTGGAACCCTGATTTCGGGAACAAGACCCGGATATTGAGAAACGAAACCTGGAGTTTCGGACCCCGAGTTTGGGAACCGGAACCCGGAGTTTGGGACGCGGTGTTTTGAAACCGAATACAGAAGTATGGGATGCGGGACCCGAAATTTGGAAATCGGAAGCGTAAGTTTGCAACCCCTATCCGGAGTTAGTTATCCGGAACCCTGAGTTTTGGAACCCTACCCGGAGTTTGGGCACCCGGAACCAGGGGTTTGCAAAGCGGAACCCGGAGTTTGGGAACCTGAACCCGAGTTTTGGACCAGGAACCCGGATTTTTTAAACCCTTCCCGGAGTTTGCGACCCGGAACCCGGAGTTTGGGAACCGAAGCCCGAAGTTTGGGAACAGAAACCCGGAGTTTGGGACCCGGAAACCGGAGTTAGATAACCGGAACCCGTGGTTTGGGACCGTAACACGGAGTTTTGGAATTCTGCCCGGAATATGGTCACAGGAACTAGCAGTTTGGAAATGTACCCGTAGTATCGGACCCGGAATCCGGAGTTTGGGACCCCGGAACCAGAAGTTTGGGAACCGGAACCCGTAGTTTGGAGTCCGGAACCTGGAATTTCTAGGCCGGAACCCGGAATTTTGGGACCGGGAACCCGGAGTTTGGGACGCGGAGACCGGAGTTTGGGACCCGGAAACCGGATTTTGATACCCGGAACCAGCGGTTTGGGACCGGAACCCGGAGGTTTGGAAGCCTGCCCGGAATTTGGTACCAGGAACCCGGAGTTTGGGACCCCGGAACCAGGAGTTTGGGAACCGGAACCCGGAGTTTGGTATCCGGAACCCGGAATTTGGGGCCGAAACCCGGAGTTTTGCGACCAGGAAACGGGAATTTTCGAAAACGTACCCGGTGTTTGGGGCCCGTTTGGGAACTTGAAGCCGGTTTTTTGGTACCCGGAATTTTGGTACTCTATCCGGAGTTTGGTACCCGGATTTTGGGAGCGGAACCCGGAGTTTGGGAAGCGGAAACCGGAGTTTGGGAACCCGAACCCGGAGGTTTTTGGAACCGGAACCCTGAGGTTGGGAAGCGGATCCCGGAGTTTTGGACCAGGTTCGCAAATATTTTAAACCTTACCCGGAGTTTGTGGCGCGGAACCCGGAGTTTGGAATTACCCGAAGTAGGTGACCCGGAACCGGGATTTTGGCACCCCGAAACAGGAACCCGGACTTTGGGAACTGGAAGCCGGAGTTTGTAACCCGGAACACGGAGTTTTGGGACCGGGAACCCGGAGTTTTGGAAACCGGAGTTTGGGCCCGTTGTTTGGGTCCGGATTTTCCAACTTGGAACCCGGATTTTTGGGACCCTGCCCGGAGTTTTGGAACGGGAATCAGGAGTTTGGAAGCCTGCCTGGAGTTTGGGACCGGTACCCTGAGCTTGGGACCCCGGAACCCGGTGCTTTGGAATCCTGCCTGGAGTTTGAGAACATGAACCCGGAGTTTTAGAACCCTACCCGGAATTTATGAACCGCCAGTCGAAGGTTTGGAAACCAAAACCCAGATTTTGGGAACTGGAACACGGAGTTTGGTACCCGGAGTTTAGGAACGGAACCCGGAGTTTGAGAACCGGAACCCGTCGTTTTGGAACCCTGTCAGGAGTTTGGGAAGCGGAGCCCGGATCACTACCCGGAGTTTGGATCACTACCCGGAGTTTAGGATTACATACGTAATCCAAAACTGTGCATTACATACGTAATCCAATTATGGATGGATTACGTGTGATCCAATTATGGAGGGATTACATATGTAATTCAAATCTGTATGGAATACATGTGTAATCTAATTATGGATGGATTACATATGTGATCTAATTATGGATGGATTACATATGTAATCCAAATCTGTGGAAAACATTTGTAATCCAATTATGGATGGTTTACATATGACATCGAAATCTGTGTGGATTTCATATGTGATCCAAATACGTGGATTACATATGTGATCCAATTATGGACGGATTACGTACGTAATCCAAATCTGAGTGGATTACATATGTAATCCAATTATGAATGGATTACATGTGCAATTAAAGTCCAGATGGATTGCATACGTAATCCTAATCTGTGTGGATTACATATGTAATCCAATTATGGATGGATTAGATGTGTATTCCAATTATGGATGGAATACATGTGTAATCCAATTATAGATGTATTACATGTGTAATCCAGTTATGGATGGATTACATGTGTAATCCAATTATGGATGGATTACATACGTAATCCAAATCTGTGTGGATTACATACGTAGTCCAATTATAGATGGATTACATATGTAATCCAAATACGTGGATTACATATGTGATCCAATTATGGATGAAATACATACGAGTTTGGAAACCGTAACCCGGAGTTTGGGATCCGGATCCCGGAGTTTTTGGCCCGTTGTTTGGATACGGAGTTTGTAAGCCGGGATTTTGGACCGGAACCCGGAGTTTGGGACCCGTAACCCGGAGTTTTGGACCCAGAACCCGGAGTTTGGGACCCGTACTTTTGGAGCCGGAGCCCGGAATTAGTAACCCGGAGTTTGTGATCCGGAACCCGGAGTTTGGGACAGGAACCCGGAGTTTGGGACAGGAACCCGGAGTTAGGATCCCTAGTTTTGGAGCCGGAGCCCGGAGTTTGGGAACCTGATCCGGGAGTTTGGGATCCGGAACCACCAGTTTGGGCACAGAGTTTGGGAACAAGAAGCCAGTGTTTGGTACCTGGAGTTTGGTAAACAGAATTCGGAGTTTGGGAAGCGGAACCCGGAGTTTTGGAGCCGGAGTTTGCAAACCGGAATGCGGAGTTTTGAAACCCCTACCCGGAGTTAAGGACCAGGAACCTGAAGCTTTGGAACCCCTACCCGTAGTTTGGGTCCCGGGTCTCAGAGTTTAGGAACCGGAACCCGGAGTTTGGTCCAGGAACCCGGAGTTTGGGATCCGGGAGCCGGAGTTTGGGAGCCGGAACCCGGAGTTTGGGATACGGAGATTGGGACCCGTACTTTTGGATCCGGAGCCCGGAGTTTGGTACCCGGAACCGGGACTATGGGATCCAGAACCCGCGGCTTGGGACCCGGAACCCGTATTTTGGATATCGGATTTTTGGAACCGGAATCCGGAGTTTGGGAACCGGAGCCAGGAGTTTGGGAGACGGAACCAGCAGTTTGGGGAGTGTATCCGGGGTTTGGGACCCGGCGTTTGGGAAACGGAACCCGGAGTTTGGGAAGCGGAAAGCGGAGTTTTACCCGGAAACCATAGTTTGGGATGTTGGAACCCGGATTTTGGGAACCGTAACCCTGAGTTTGGGAACCGGAAACGGGAGTTTGGTTGTCCACCCGTAACCTGAGTCCTGAACCCGGAACTCGCTGTCCTGGACTCGGAAGACAGTGTTGTCCCAGAACCCTAACCGGTACCGGTTTTTCTTTATCCAGGTCCGCGAATCTTGGACCCGGAACACAAAGTAGTTTTCCCGGAACACGGAATCCAGAAAGCACAGGCCTGCACATAGATCCCGGCGTCCTAGACAGGGAACCTGGCCGAAGTGGACGACGAAAAGGAAGTACATGACGACGGCGGAGACGAGACGATTTCGACGACGAGACGAAGTAGACGATGATGACGAGATGAAGTGGAAGACGACGAGACCTACTACGAAGAGACGAAGTCGATAATGCCACCTAGACGAAATTAGACGGGAAGAAGTCGACGACGACGAGGCAGACAATGACAACGAGAAGGCGACGAAGACGGGACGAAGTCGACGGCAAGTCGACTACGACGACGAGACGATGTCGACGTCGGCGAAGAGGCAAAGTGGACGGCAACGACTAGACGAAATCGACAACGACGAAGAAATGAAGTCGACGACGAGATAAATTCGATGACGACGAGCCAAAGACGACGACCAGATGACGTTGACGATGACGGGAATATTTTCATAGTCCACTTCGGGTCGCGGAGATGTCATGGGTGAATTATAATAAACTGACTGGTAAAAAAAACCGATCACTTGAAAAAAATACTAAAAGTCAAGTTTAAATCTAAATTATGAAGTAATTCCAGAAATAACATAACTGTAATCGTACTCAATCTAAATATTACACTTTTATGAACTTGTGACACGTAAATTCACACTTTTCACACCAATTTTGAGTCAATGATCGTCATATGTTCATAAATCTACACTTTTGTTGAAATTTTGTAAAATTGTTTACTTAACTTTCAGCTGATTATTTATCCACTAAACTTCACTGAAAATGATGTTCATGCACAAAACTTAAATTCACACTAACAATAACTCAAACAAACACTCAGTATCCGGTGTGTCCCCCTCTGGCCATAATTACAGCCGTCATTCTCTCAGGCATGGTTTCGATTAAGTTATGATGTCTCTCTGGTCGATATTGTCCCATTCTTCTTTGAGTGCCGCCCGCAAATCACCTAAGGTCTCCGGAACAGGATTACGATCTCGGATACGTCTACCCAACCTAGCCCAGAGATGTTCTATAGGGTTTAGGTCGGGACTCCGAGCTGGCCAGTTGAGACGAACAATCTCCAGTGCATCAAGATACTGTGATACGCAGCGCGCTGCATGTGGACGAGCATTGTCATGCATGAATATGAAATCATCTCCAATAAATGGAGCAAAGGGCACGACGTGATCGACGAGAATCTCGCTGATGTAGCGGTGAGCGTTGAGACTACCATTCTCGACAATCACCAATTCCGTTCGGGCCTCCATGGAGATGCTGCCCCACACCATCACGGAACCTCTACCGAATGGCGTCCTTGCAGACAATGTGAACTCTGCGTACCGCTCTCCAGATCGTCTCCAGACTCTTCTTCTACCATCTGGGGATTTCAGGGAGAACCTGGACTCATTAGAGAACAGCACACTGCTCCACTGCTGCATAGTCCATTGGGCCTGCTGACGAGCGAACTGAAGACGGTCGGCTCGGTGCTGTCTGGTCAGATCTGGTCCCGTAGCAGTTGTCGAGATAGAAGATTTTGTTCTTCAAGGCGTCGTCGAACAGTCCCCTCGCTCACATTAACACCCCGCACATGTTGTAGTCGATTCCGAGCTTCAACTGCTGTGGTATGGCGGTTTCTTAGAACCTGGCTGACGAGAAATCGGTCATCTCGGGCTGGTCTTCCTTTTTCTGCCAGATCCAGGTCTTCTGGAGTAACTCTGTGTTTCCCGGAATTGTTTCACAGCCTCTTGCACTGTGGTGTTGGTGTGCCTATGGTAGCAGCGGGTAACGGAGGCTGCGTCCGTCATCAATGAGAGCGACAGCTCTGGCAACGTCTTGGGGTGAGAGAGGCATTGTCTGAACTAAACGTACTGACGAAATGCCTAACAAACCATTTTCGACAGTTGTTATTGATTTTCAGAAAGAAAAGAAAGCAATAAAGCAATAAAACCTCTTCAAGTGTTTATGATGACCTGCCCCACATGTTCAACACAGAAACACACTCTTTCGTTGTTAGGCGATAAACCGAAAATTAATTGGTGTGAAAGGCGTGAATTTACATGCCAAAAGTTCATAAAAGTGTATTTTTTAAATTTAGTACGATAACAGTTATGTTATTTCTGAGATCACTTCGTAATTTACATTTAAACTTGACTTTTAGTATTTTTTCAAGTGATCGGTCTTTTTGGCAGTCAGTGTATTTAATAATTTTATTTTGATTTTTATATTTATTTTGAGAAAGATAGGTACTTTATTGCTTGGACATAATATTCAGATATATATATATATATATAGAGAGAGAGAGAGAGAGAGAGACAGAGAGAGTGAGAGAGAGAGAGAGATTTTATTTCATTTTATTTAGTTTTAGTTAATCATTATATTTCATTTTGATTATTTATTTATATTGATTTAATTATTTACTTATTTATTTTGTTTTAATTTCAATTTATTTTTATTTATATATTTTATTTTGATTTATTTTTTTATTTTAATTTATTTTGATTTGATTTATTTTAATTTAATTTTGACATATTTTGAATTGATTTATTTTAATTTTATTGATTTGATTTATTTTTATTTTCTTTGATTTGGATTTATTTCTATTTATTTCAATTTGATTTATTTTATTTTTATTTTGTTTTGATTTGATTTTTTTTATTCTATTTTGACTTATTTTTATTTTATTTTGATTTGATTTATTTTGATTAAATTGATTTTTATTTATTTTTATTTTTATTGATTTTGATTTATTAATTTGTTTTATATTGATTTAATTATTTACTTATTTATTTTTTTACTTTATTTCGATTTATTTTGTTTTATTTTGATTTATATATTTTGATTTGATTTATTTTTATTTTTCTATTTATTTTGATTCATTTTTATTTGATTTTGATTTGATTTAATTTTATTTTATTATGATTTATTTTGATCTCTTTATTTTATTTTTATTTTATTAATTTTTTTATTTTGATTAATTGTGATTTGATTGATTTTTCTTTTATTTTGATTTGATTTATTTTTATTTATTTTGATTAGATTTATTTTTTTTTATTTTATTGTGATTTACGTATATTTTATTTTGATATATTTTGATTTGACTTGATTTATTTTTATTTGTTTTTATTTTATCTTGATGTATTTTAAGATTTTATTTGCTTTTATTTTATTTTGATTTAGGTTCACTTTTTATTGATTTCTATTCTATTTTGATTTTTTATTTGTATTTTATTGATTTCTCATTCATTTTTATTTTATTTAGATTTTTCATTTATTATTTTTAATTTATTTTTTATTTTGAATTTTTATTTATTTTTGTTTTATTTTGATTTGATTTATTTCTATTTATTTATTTATATATATATATATATATATATATATATATATATATATATATATATATTATATTTATTTATAGAGAGAGAGAGAGGGAGGGAGAGCGAGAGGGGGGGCAGGGAGGTGGAGGGGGAGAGGGAGATGGAGAGGGGAGGGGAGGGGAGAGAGATTTTTATTTCTATTGATTTAATTATTTACTTATATATTTTATTTTAATTTCGATTTATTTTGATTTACATATTTTATTTATTTATATTGATTTAATTATTTACTTATTTATTTTATTTTAATTTCGATTTATTTTGGTTTATTTTCGTGTATTTTGCTTTGATTTATTTTTGTTTTATTTTGATTTGATTTATTTTTATTTTGTTTTGATTTGATTTATTTTTATTTATTTCGATTTGATTCGGTTTTATTTATTTTTATTCTATTTTGATTTGATTTGTTTTTATTATTATATTTTGATTTATTAATTTATTTTGAATTGATTTAATTATTTACTTATTCATTTTTAATTTTATTTCGATTCATTTTAATTTATTTCATTTTGATTTATTTCGATTTGTTTTATTTTGATTTGATTTATTTTTATTTTTTTGTATATTTCGATTCATTTTTATTTTATTTTGATTTGATTTGTTTTTATTATATTCTGTTTATTTTTATTTTGATTTGATTTATTTTTTTATTTTGATTTAATGTGATTTGATTTATTTTTATTTTATTTTTGTTTTCTTATTTTATTGTGATTTATTTATTATATTTTATTTTTGTTTCTATTTTATTTTTATATATTTTGATTTTTTATTTGTTTCTATTTTATTTTGATTTAGATTGACTTTTATTTATTTTTATTCTATTTTGATTTATTTTATTTTGATTTTTTATTTATTTTTATATTATTTGTATTTTATTGATTTCTCTTTTATTTTTATTTTATTTTGATTTTTTATGTTTCTTATTTTGGTTTTTTATTTATCTTAATTTTTTATATATTTTTATTTTATTTTATGTTGAATTTTTATTTATTTGTATTTTATTTTGATGTTTTATTTATTTTTATTTTATTTCGATTTTTTATTTATTTTGATTTTTTATTTATTTTTATTTTATCATGATTTGATTTATTTTTATTTATTTATTTATTTACTTACTTGCTTGCTTACTTTACTACTGTACATCTGTCGTCTAGCTATCAATATAATGATTGTACATTTGATGTTGTCCATTATTCCTGAAGTGAAATATTATAGGCTATAGGAAAGAAACGGAAAATTGGTAATTTTGACATAATTCACACATCACTCAGAAGATGAATGAAACATTGCTATTTTTTAAATCATTGTCATATTTCGTAAAATTGTGTTATTATAATTTTACTAGTTGAATAGTAACTGCTTAAAATAATGGAATGAAATTAAGCACTATAAAAACCTGCCAGATTTCTCGCTGTCGGCTGACAATAGTAGCCCTATATTTTCCGGCTTTAAAAATTTTAAATTTACCAGGATCAGCCTGAAATCTACTGAGTTGGCTACACTGAATGTATTGTTAAAATCGAGCGCTCATAGTTCGCGGGCGTAATTGTTCGCAGTTTTGTCGCTAATGGCATAAGCACAGCAGCGAGAGAGGGGGGGAGAGAGGGAGATGGGGGAGGGAGAGGGAGAGAGACGAAGAGAAAACGACGAGAATATGACGATGAGACGACTACGAGACGAAGATACGACGATGAGACGAAGAAGAGACGAGGCGACGGCGAAGATGACGAGGAACAGACAACGAAGAGACATCGACAACGAACAGACCACGACGACGAAGAGACTACGTTGAGACGATGAAGAAATAGGGTGACCAGACGTCCTCTTTTATCAGGACATGTTCTCCTTTCTAGGCCTTTGTCTGGGGTCCGGGCGGATTTTAAATGAATCAATAAATGTCCTCCTTTTCGTAACTTGTATGTCTGATATTTTGAAATTATCTGATTTGACGCCTTTTCAAGTAACTTGGCTGTAAGTGGCAGCACTCTTTGCCAACGTTCATAAGTTCATAATAACCCTCTTTGCTCCTCCTTGTTATGATCGTTGCTCACAGGTACATAGTAAATCGAGAGATCGAGGTGCGAATCTAAATAAACATTTTCTGTCCTCAATAATAATTATAGTTCCCTTGACTTTCATATGTAGCTAACTCTAAAATTATTATTGTTTTCATAATAATTTGTAATAGATATTAACGTACTTTTAAGTATGATATAAGCCCAAATCTAAGTACATATTTTCTGTCCTCTTTTTCGAACAATGTCCTCCTTTTTGAAGCTCTGTATACTCTTTTTTTATCGATGTGAATCTGATCACCCTGAAGCTGAAAGTTTGAATGGTTTGCATTAAATTTATATTACTACGATGAAAAGAAAAGTGCAAGTAATTTATAATAAGCCTGATAGAGATTTTGCCTGTCTCTGGTACTGACGGTAGTTGTGAGTGGAATAAAATGGCACCAAAACGGATATCCGTCGCATGGAAATTCTTTCATTTAGTTGAAGATAATAATAATGTCGTACGCTGTAAACTTTGTGGGCCATCTTAAGGCTGATGGAACTTCGAATTTGTTAGACCATTTGAAGCGACCGCACAATCGAGAACTTGATGAAAGTGCCGACAAAAACAATTACGCAAAACATTTGATACGACTTATTTTTAAATTGTTTTAGTGCTAGACCCTATTGTTCCCAAAGGTCCACAGTATAGAAAAAGTCTTGAAATTTCTCTAAAAAGTAATTTTCGAGGCAATATAAAACATATGGAATATTTAAAAGACAACTTGAGTTACATTTTACTGAGTTTCAGAATTAAACTAAAGAAACGTGTGGTAATAATATAATTACAATTATCCTTAAGTTGATACCCACTTATATTTTTTATTACAAGGAGAAGAGTGGCTCGTTTTAGAAGAGGCAGTTCAAATATTGACACCCTTTAACACAATGATCACAATCCTGTCCGGTGAAGTATCTGAATAAATTATGTTGGACAGTAAACTTTAACCCATTGATATCACACTTTTCTTTTGTTCTATTCTGAATCTCCCTTAATATATTTTGCGTTAAACTAAACCAATTAGAATAATAATTGACAAAAACTGTTTGTGAATAAATGAGTGTTTCCAGGAGAACTACAGTATAAATGTTTACATTAGCTACTGAAAAACTTTACTTCTGTGTTAGTTTTGCAGTTAGATTTCATTTTCATTTTGTTGGTAGTTTTAACCGATAAGCAAAAATACAATAGGTTTGTAATGAATGGGGCCCTCTATTGCTTATCTTACAATGTATTAATATGTTACATTTTATTGATGAACGTTTTCGACATATTTATGCCATCTTCAGATCTTAAAAGTTGTCTTTATACATGCTTAATATTATGCCACAATGGTTAAATGAAATACATAATTAACAAACAGCGAAATCATAATTACATTATTTTTAAGGCGAACTTGTGATTACTGTGTCCACAATCAGCTGTTGATTGTACAATGTCACTTCATAATATGTTACAACACAAAACACTAGTTGAATGGAACAGATTAAAACAGATCTATAAGACATTAACATTAAACATTAGCAAATAAACACTTCATAGAATTCAAAGACGAATATCGTTATCGTCATTCACTTTGTTTACATGTTCTGATAAATATGGTGAATTGTGTTGCAAAGTTTTCTGGCGTTAACAATCAAATTGGAGTACAATGATGTTAATATTGGGTATCAGCTTGCTATGGACGTATGTTAACAGTTATTACATTGTCAGATAAGCAATAGAGGCCCCATTCATTACAAACCTATTGTTAGATTTAATGTTATTAATATGATCAGTGACATAAAACTAGTACCCCTTTCCACATATACTATGAATTTCAAAACTAGACAAAAAAATCTCTCAGCAACGTAGCACTTTAAGCAAAACAATAAAAAAAAAAAATAACTGAAGAAAGAGAGAGAGAGAGAGAGAGAGAGATAAACATGAAAGAGAGAGCAAACAACAACAAATTACAACTTATTTTAAAAGATACGCGGACATCAGCGGACTCGAATCACTACCTGATCCGATTAAAGGAATGCTCAGCGGAAAATGTATGTCTGCGCCACAGCACATATACAACCTGCAAGGCATCAATCGGAGGTAACCGGAGGTCTCCGAATGAAAGCTCGCAAACAACCGCTCCGGAGAAAAACCTAATCATAAGCAGCACTACCCAAAATTGAAGATATGTGGTAATTTCTTATAGAGCAATTAAATATGAGACAGATCTCACAACTTTGCAAATATGATTGATACAGAGTGACACATTTCTTTCATTAATTGTTTCAAAACGAATTGTGCTAGCGACAACTTATTATACCTAAAATGTAGAGGAATTTTGGGAGATTATTTACCTCTACAGCAAATGTTGTCCGGCGTTGTCAAATCCGGAGATCTCGGTGGCCACAGGTTCCTGGAAATTATTCGGTCGTCACATAACCGGACAAATGGAACCATGCTTCATCTGTGAACCATGTGATGGACAATATGGCAGGATTTTGCACAATGAACGTCTGAAACCAACGACAATAATTCAATCTTTTATCCTTATCTGGTTCTTGTAGCTGATGAACAAGACACATTGAGTAGATGTACCCTGTCTCCTGTGACAAACGTCTTAATGATTTTTTGGGTGACTGCTCCAGTCGTGCTCTTACGTCAACAACAACCGTGGGAAGCCTAGATGAACGATGCTTGCCCTTTTCACTCACCAGAGATCCAGTTGTTTCCAATTTGTTTACCAGTCCCAGTATTGTGTTTCTTTTGGGAGGATTGCGAACACCAAATTCTCCCTGGTATGCCCTTTGAGTAGCTGTAATTGAATTCGTAATCCAGTATTGCTTCACAAGGAAGAGTCGTTGATTTAATGTGTACTGCATTTTCACGTTGACACAAAATGTCGAAAACAGCTGCCAACGATAGGAATAAAACATAAACATCTGCGCATCTAGTGACAAGGAATCGAAAGTCTAGAACATTCTGCTTAATTTGGTGCTAAAATTGGGTCATTGAATGAATTTCCAACGGAATAATTAAAGAAAGAAATGTGTCAGTTCTATATAAATCACTCTGTATAACATGGATGGATTAGAAGGATAGGAAGAAAAAAGGCTTATGATAGACAAGTCAACGGTCAGATTTAGTTTATTCTTGTTACTATTATTATTATCGTCAATAATAATAATAATATGAAGTATACAGTTCAAGAAATAGTTATGCAAGTAAATGACATTTGTTATATTATGAAACATTCTGCTATGTTCATCACACATTCTTCAGTTCTTGGACTTCTGGGGGAGAAATTGTATTTGAAGATGTCACTTGAACTTACTTAATAATTTGTATTTTAAGCAAAATACTGCACTAGAAGAAAAAATTAAAACTGGCAAAATTTTAAATCTGCCATTAGAAAATTTATTTTACATCTAATCTTGGAAAGCTTTGGATATACACAAAGATGAATGCAAGCCACTCGAATCACAGCCTACATTGGACAGGAGAATAAAGTAAATTGTATCTCGTTATGTTGATGGAATCTTACATATTAAAACTAACATGGAAAGGCCATACAATTTGGCTAATTGCTGTTTTGTCACAATTTCCTACATATGGATACATCTGAACATGCCAACACCCACGCAATCTGTACAACACTGTGTAAGATGTAGTCAGTTTCATACCTTCATAGGCCATTCTCGTACCTTTATCAATGCTTTCATCACTTCAAAGTGTTAAAAGGAATAAAGATCACATTTCTCAATGTAGGCCTACTAACTTCGATATATTTAAATGTGACATGGAATTAATGAGATTTTTCGTTGTTTTTCAAGACAATGTTGTACCATGAATTACCAATGTTATACATTACTTAAGACTATATAAAGGTTACTATTCTGTACCTTATTTCACTAAGGCCCAGTTGTATGATCACAGCATAAATCTTGGAATAGCTATTCATGGAATAGCCTAACTACAGAATAAATGAAGTATCGTGTTGTATGACGTTAGTTTATTTCAAGGTTATCTATTCCATAGTTAGCCAAATTGGAACAGAGGTTGGCAATATTTTAGATGGTGTTTTGTTTATAAAGTACATTCAGAATACCAGTAATTGTTGAAATTTATTTTCTGAGCATATCATTATTTTGTGTACAGATTTTGTGATAAAGAAATGAACAAATCAAAATAAATTAGAAGTCAAAATTATTAGATAGAAGATTACACTTAAGACTAGTTGTGATTTGACTCTAAGAACGTGCTAGAAAGGAAAAACTGATGCCATAACTTTTAAATAAAAGACAAGAGCATGGGAGTCTATAGCTAGGTTATAATAATGCAAAACGTAATACTGATATAATATTGTGTTATGAATTTGCTTAAATTTAATTTTAATTATTTAAAAAATTACAATTTCTTTATAATGATGAAATTGTGAACTATTTTTACGTGTGAGTTATATGTTCCAATAATCTTAATCAATCCCAGCACGCTTTAAGGAGTGTCCATTTTTAGACTGAATCTTGCCAGAAATTCTTCATTGTTACACTCATTTAATAGATAAAGTCTGTGCCTTATTTTCTTTGTTTCCACACTCTCAAAAATACATTATATGTAATTCATCATCACTATCAGAGATTCATGTCTAATGTTGCTGCCATTTTATATTTTATTCTCTAGATATAAATTTAACAACTACTAAAAGCATGGAATAGCTCATTCGGAAGTTATCCTCCGAATAATGCACTATTCCAAGTTCGTACAACACATTTCTTGTATAACCACGGAATTAATTTTAACAGGACTTTATTCCGTGTTCGTACAACTGGACCTAAGGGTGGTTGTAATTAGAGGTTTTCAGAAAAGGCAAAAAACGAAATAAAATTGATTGCGGACCATTGCCTTATGAACACGAAAAAAACTGTTAACCATAAAGACGGCTGTCCACGTTATCTAGGCAGCTGTTCATGAAAATAACATTATTGTAAATTCTGAAGTTGGAATTCCACATTTGCCTTTAGTGCTCCAAGACTTTCCACTTATACAAACGGATGCTCGTAAACTGTTGGAAGTTTAACTTCCAGCTTTTGTGGTCTGAAATAGAAGCCATTTCTTATTAAGAATCCGAAAATAGCAGAAATGGACATCTGCCCTTAGTCAAATAAGGTACGGTATTATATCACAAAACCTGTAATAATGACTTTTTAAGTGGGGGGGGGGGGAATCCAAAAACCAGAACATTTTCAGGAAAAAAAGAAGGAGAAAATCTCTTTTATATTGTTTTCAGAACTAATTCAAAATATTTTTCTGAAATACAATAAAAATTCCACAAACTATTATATTCAAGTTCATTTTGTCTCTTTCTCTGCAATATATGTTTTTCACTCAGTACGTAGGCAATGACTTTAACACTGTTTATTTAAGTACTGCAGTCAAATAGGACAAAATTTACTCTTCGTAAGAATACTGTACACTGTGAATATAATAGAAGTAATCTCAAGACAATAAAAAAATCGAATTTCGTGTAACAAAATGATAAATAAATATAATAAATTTTAACCAGTTGGATTATTGATAAAGGGCTTCTGTAATTAAAAGTAACACCATCTAATAATACTGCAAAATGCCAATCGAAATGTAACACAGTATCTAACTCATGATTATAAAATGTGTCTCACTTTGTACATTTAATATGCATGTATCTTTTTAAATGTGTGGCTTGTATTTTTAAACTGAATCTTGGTGAACAAGTAAAACTGATAACGTGTTCCAATTAAAATGACACATTTATGCAACATTCATTGATAATATTAAAAATATGCATTTCAAACTCATCAATTACTGAAATTATTACAATTTTAACTTCTAATACATTTATTTTCGCTTCCAAATACTGTATTTTGAAACTTGAGGTTCTCTTTATGTAAGAAAAAAAAAACCATGTTACATAAGAAAATGCAATATAACAATTCGTAACAAACAAACATTAAAGAAGAACTTACTGTTCACCAAACAAGACAGAATAATACAACAAAAACTTGAGGCACAGTAAGATTCCAAATACAATATTAATGTTTACTGTGATAAATGTCATGTTAAGGAAATCCAATAAACGTCACAATTATTTACTCTTTAACGAAGTTTAAGAAAAAACATGTTTCTCTCATTAAGCCTAAAATTTTACAAATATTTAAAAGAGGTGGCTACATAATGCACAGATGCCCCCCCACCTCCTACGAAAAAAAAAAAAAATACTAAGCCAGTTATATGAACTTCTGTAATATTTGTCTTTACATAATTATGTACATATTTTACTGCCGTATCATTTTATATAACTCTGTAAATCCATTTAATGTCATATTTTTCTATTTGTAAATTACACGTATAATTTTTATGAATAAAGACTATTCATTCAAGATATACACTTTTAATAATTCCCCTGCTAGTTTAACGCTATAGAGAATATAGAATTCTACATGCTGAGATGAAATTTACAGCTTATCTTTTGCAATAACAGAAACGCTGGAAGAATGTGTAACATACATAACACCAGAAATATTCACCATCTTGTAGTTTCAAAATTAAAGACAAATTTCCAAAGTTGCAAAGTCATTTTAAATGAACCGTAAATCATAATCATTTTATAATGATCTTCTTACAACAATCTTCATAAAGCAATGAAAGTTGCAAGATATATTGCACATAAAGTCAGTTTACATTATTGACTGTATAATGGAAACTCAGGGAATGCTGGAGTTAGATGTAAGATATTAGGAGCTTTCTTTCCAATTCATTTAATTTTGGAAACCTAACATCATAAAAAAAAAAAGGACGTAACAGAATTTGATTATGCATGAACTATATTAAAAAAATGGTTGCATGTGTTGTTGAAAGTATATTCTGTAAGTACTCTTATGAAAAATATTATCAAAGGGAAATATCAATGAAAGTATAACATTATTATGAAGTATATTGATACAATAGACGAGAAAAACTTCATGTGGAAATTTTACGTAAGAAAACAAGAATTAATGTTAGTGAATAAGTTAATCTTCTATTATGTTATTATTTTAAATCATTTTATTTTTAATACTGATTATTCGTATTAAGTCTTTCATCATTTTTTCCACACATGCACTGTTTATAACGTTATTTTCACCTTAATTTTTCAAGAAGCACGCCTATTACAGTAACAGTGAGGATACCACTTCTACGCAGAACTCAAGAACTTCTAACAGAGACGTCAAAAGGGAAGAAATGACAGAACGATCCAAAACATCATGGACTGAAATTGTAACAATCTACAGGGTCTAAGACATGAATGTATGGTGATGGTGATTTACTTTCTCGTGTCTTTTTAATACTTATGTCTTACATTAGTTCCACCCTACTTGAAAACTTGAAAAGCAACTTTATGTAAAAATTTACTTCAAAATCAAACTAAAGAAAATTTTTAGACTATGTAAACATGGTACAGTGGATATATCACAGCTCTTTAGTGATAGTTACCAGAGCAATAAGATGGCATGTTCAGACATATGAAAACCTAAACCACAGAAACTAAAAGTTATCTAACCTGAAAACAATACTTTAGTTCAAGCAATGATGCAAATGGTCACAGATTGTAATAAGATTTTTAATACGACCACAGCCATCACTGTAGCAATACTCCTTCCTTTCTGGCGGAACCAAGTATAATTATCATACTAACAGCTAGTTTGTTAACAGTTCAACATAAAGCTCCAATCTTATAATAGTAACACTCCTTCCTTCTCTCATTATACTAAATATAACAGTTAATTAACATTGATTGGACTGTTATTTCTAAATCCTGACACATGAAGATTGTGCTTGTGAAATATTAACAAGGCTTAGAAAGATAAACCAAGATCTCTGCATAAGGAATAAAGAAGACAAGGAATTTAAAGTTTTAACAAAGCTTTCCAACAATCTCATGTTTTGCACATAATACTCCCTCTTACAAAATCAATTTAACTTCAAAGTCTCTGTTGGCTAGCAACCACTTTTTCACCTTTAAAAAATTCTCTCAAAATTTGCTACGAAGATTTCAGAGCCATCCATCTTAGAATGAAAGCATGGCACGATTTTCTTTTTTGTGGCAGTCATGTTCACAAAAATGCACGAGGAAGCATAAAGTTAAGACCTCTTTAACAAAAGATGTTTGGTTCTGAAATCATCATGTTCTCATTGATGCAAGAATTGTCATTATCAGTCTATGGTATCATTTTGCTTTTAATATAATTTTAATACATTATTATATACGAGTTGTTTTGAGGTCCATGAATCTACCTGCGAGCAGACATCAACGCGCTTCGCACTGATCGATAAATCACACAGCACGTTGTGGTGGCTTCCTTCAACACAGTGACATGATGCCAATAGAAAGGCAAACTTGAGAGATGGGAGTTAGTCTTCAGTTGCAATAGATACTGGAATTGATGTGGTAAATGTTGGTGTTTCAAGTTCCTCATGTTTCTTCATCTTCATTCCCTGTAACAGACACAACATTTTTAACGCTTATACCAGAGGGGGTTATTCAGGTGAAGTAAGTGAAGTACTACTCAAAAAGTTTCATATCCATTGTTCAAGAATTAAAACAGAAAATCAATATCCCGAATTTAAAAGAACACTTACAAATTAAACCAAACCCTTTAACTCTATTAAATATAGAATATAATCTAAATTTAACAGAAGAAATACTGAAATCAGAAGTAAACACTGAAATAATGAAACAATTGTCTTTAGAGACAATTATTAGGTACCCTCCACAAAACTGGCTTCATTTATACACCGACGGATCCTTGATCTCCAGAGAACAAGGTGCTGGTGCAGGTGTTACGTGCTGTCTCTTCTCATTTTATAGATCTATTGGATACGGAACAACAAGTTTTGATGGTGAAATCATTGCAATAAGTGAATGTCTCAGAAATCTTCTATGCCACATCAATAAATTTAGGAATGCAGTTATATTGTCAGACTCCAAAGCAGCTATTCTATCAATAGTCTCTAAACACACACCTTCATCTCAAACAGCAGAAATAACTAAAATGCTCTCTCAATTAATATCACTCAATAAATTAATTGTATTCCAATGGATACCATTCCATTGTGGAATCCTGGGAAACGAGAATGCGGATGCTTTAGCAAAGAAGGGCAGCACTGCTACTTACAGACCTGTTACTAAATCTACGTATTACTCTGTGAAGAGATTTATTAAATCTACATACTTAGACTTCAACAAACAAAATTTGATAACTCAATCCCAAGGGAAAAAATGGAACTCTCTGCGCAAAATCCACAGTTAATTCCCGATTTACCACGAAAATCGTCTGTAGCTGCATTTAGATTGGCAACAGGCCATGATTGTTTGACCAAACACCTGCATAGAATTTGAATATATCAGTCCCCTAACTGCCCATTGTGCAACTCAAACCAAGAAATGGATTCGGAACACCTCAAAATCTGTGCTTCAGTGGCTGGCCATGATAATATCTTTGAAAAATATTGGAATGCAAGAGGCCAAATGACTTTATTGTCAAACGCCTGGCATTAGAAAACAACAACAGCAGCAGCAGCAGCAGCAGCAGCAGCAACAACAACAACTTCACCTATTTATGTGTAAAACGCAATTTTATCTCATATTAATAATTGATTTTAGTTATTACTGGTACCGTATTTCTAAAATAAAAGAAGTTTTAGTCTGTCATTCTGAACAGTGTTTAGTTGTATAAATAGTACCTGTAATCGTCCGCTGAATAGAATAATGTCAACAGTTACGAGCGCCGAGCGGTGTCTACTAGAACTTACAATTCTGTAGAGGTGAAATTATTTGGGCTCCCATTCTCATACGGCACTTGCTTTCCATGGTAACGTGACGTCACGCACTAAAGAAAGAATGTATGAGTGAAGTGCATTTCTGAGTCTTTCAGTTACGGAGAACTGTCAGACTTGTAGGTGGAGTAACCAGTTTGCAGATCTAACGGTACTAATAATAGAGAAGGGCTGAAGATGGTCTCCAAGGCAGGGGGCTATTGTTCAAGGGCTGTCAAATTTTATAGTATGTACTACTTGACTGGAGAATAGTATTCCCATTCTGTGTCTTAGCAGCCACCCCTGAGGTGGTAAATTAGCTGGCTCAATGTTATTTTATTAGGAATACACCACACATACATTAACAAAAATTTAAAAGTTGTTATTTTCTCATGAGCTCGCCAGTTTTGTTCGAACTCTTGTATTTGAAAGTTTAACGCATACGTTAATGTACACATGTAGTTTAATACTGTGTACGTATATATTAACTTTTTTAATGTATTTAGAGTATATTAGTGATAAGTGTACATTGTCTATTAATCCTACATCTAAGCTCACTTCCGAAAAAAAAAAAAAACTTACTCTGCCGACATTCTTGCCGCCATAACTCCGCAGTAAGTGCAGTGACAAGAAAGCCGATGAGTGCGTTGAATAGAGCTCTAGAGCTCCTCGACCACTATCTTTGGCGTAAAGGACAACTCTCTATAAACGTGCGTTTGGACGCGAGAGGCGGGCAAAATTAAAAAAACTGGCATTTTGACCTTCCAAAACACAAGTTTCTCTACACAAGGAGAACGAAGCGGCTCAGAGGGCCGCCCTTTTAACTGTAGCATCCCCGCACCTTCACTAATAATCACTAATAATCTGATTTTCGAGAAAAAAAAGGCGAAGAGTTTAAACCACCCTTTTCGCCGACATTCTTTCAGCCATAACTCCGCAGTACGTGTAGTGACAACAAAGAAGACGAGTGCGTTGAATACAGCTCGTCGAACTCTACCTACAGTATAAGAGACAAATCTCTATTCTCCTGTGTTTGGACGGGAGAGGCCGGCAAAATTTCAAAAAATGGTCATTTTGACCTCCCCAAACAAACTTTTTTCTACACAAGGAGAAAGAAGCAGCTCAAAGGCCCGCCCTTTTAATTGTAGCATCCGCGCATCTTCCCTCGTCATCATCGCTAAAAACCGGCAAACACACCGCATTTTTTTCTAGCATTAATTTTTGGTACCTGAAATATATGCGTCTCTAATTCCGAAAATAATAGTCATACCGAGGAACGGGATGCGGCCCTGTATTCCCACTTGACTTACTTCTTACACGATAGCATCAAAATGGCAATCGCGAACAATTTCCGATTTTCGAGAAAAAAAAAAAGGGGGCCTTTCCTTCCGCCATAACTCCGCAGTACGTGTAGTGACAACAAAGCCGACGAGTGCGTTGAATACAGCGGCCCTGTATTCCCCCTTGACTTACTTTTTACACGATAGCATCAAAATGGCAATCGCGATCAGTTTCTGAATTTCGAACCACCCTTCCGACGACTTTCTTTCTGCCATAACTCCGAAGTACGTGTAGTGACAACAAAGACGACGAGTGCGTTGAATACAGCTAGTCGAACTCTATCTACAGTATAAAGGACAAATCTCTATCCTCCTGCGTTTGGACGCGAGAGACCGGCAAAATTAAAAAAAAACGGACATTTTGACTTTCCAAAACCGAAGTTTCTCTACACAAGGAGAACGAAGCGGCTCAGAGGCACGCCCTTTTAAGTGTAGCATCCCCGCATGTCCACTAAAAATCACCCCTAAAATCCGGCAAATCCGTCGCACTTTTTTCTAGCCTTATTTTTTGGGTACCTAAAATATTCCAGTCTCTAATTCCGGAAATAATGGCCATACCGAGGAACGGGATGCCGCCCCGTATTCCCCCTTGACTTACTTCTTACACGATAGCATCAAACTAGGAATCGCGAACACTAAGTGATTTTCGAGAAAAAAAGGGGAAGAACTACTCCGCCGACATTTTTGCCGCCATTACTCCGCAGTACGTGTAGTGAGAAGAAAGCCGATGAGTGCGTTGAATAGACCTCCTCAAACTCTATATTTGGTGTAAAGGACAATTCTCTATCCCGGTGCGTTTGGACGCGAGAGGCCGGTAAAATTTCAAAATACAGGGATTTTGACCTTCCAAAACATAAGTTTCTCTACACAAGGAGAACGAAGTGCCTCAGAGGCCCGCCCTTTTAACTGTAGTATCCCCGCATGTTCATAATAATCACCGCTAAAATCTGGCAAATCCGTCGCACTTTTTTCTAGCCTTAATTTTTGGATACCTATAATATTCCAGTCTCTAATTCCGGAAATAATGGCCATTCCGAGGAACAGGATGCGGCCCTTCATTCCCTCTTGACTTACTTCTTACACGGTAGCATCAAAATGAGAATCTCGAACAGCAACTGATTTTCGAGAAAAAAAGGGGAAGGGTTTTATACCACTACTCTGCCGACATTCTTGCCGCCATAACTCAGCAGTACATGTAGTGAGAAGAAAGCCGATGAGTGCGTTGAATAGAGCTCCTCGAACTCCATCTTTGGTGTAAAGGACAACTCTCTATCCCCGTGCGTTTGGACGCGAGAGGCCGGCTTTCAAAAAATGGGCATTTTGACCTTCCAAAACAGAAGTTTCTCTACACTACGAGAAGCAAGAGGGTCAGAGGCCCGCCCTTTTAACTGTAGCATCCCAGCATCTTCACTAATAATCACCGCTAAAATCAGGCAAATCCGTCGCACTTTTTTCTAGCCTTATTTTTTGGGTACCTAAAATATTGCAGTCTCTAATTCCGGAAATAATGGCCATACAGAGGAACGGGATGCGGCCCTGTATTCCCCCTTGACTTGCTTCTTACACGATAGCATCAAAATGGGAATCGCAAATACTAACTGATTTTCGAGGAAAAAAAAAAAAAAGGGAAAGGGTTTAAACCACTACTCCGCAGACATTCTTGCCGCCATAACTCTGCAGTACGTGTAGTGAGAAGAAAGCCGATGAGGACGTTGAATAGAGCTCCTCGAACTCCATCTTTGGTGTAAAGGACAACTCTCTATGCCCGTGCGTTTGGACGCGAGAGGCCGGCAAAATTAAAAAAAAAAAATGGGCATTTTGACCTTCCAAAACAGAAGTTTCTCTGCACAAGGAGAACAAAGCGGCTCATGCGGTCCTGTATTTCCCCTTTACTTACTTTTTATACAATAGTGTCAAAATGGGAATCCCAAACATGAGCTAGTTTTCAAGAAAAAAATGGGATGGGTTTAAACCACTATTCCGCCAAAATTCTAGCCACCATAACTCGTAGTACGTGTAGTGAGAACAGAGCTGAAAAGTGCAATGAATAGAGCTCCTCGAACTGTATCTGCAGCATAAAGGGCAACTCTCTGTCCTCAGGCATATGGGCGGTAGAAGCCAGCAAAGTTTCATAAAATGGTCATTTTGGCCTTCCAAAACAGAATTTTCTCTACACAAGAAGAACCAAGCGGCTCAGAGACCCGCCCTTTTAACTGTAGCATCCCCGCATGTTCACTAATAATCATGACTAAAATCCAGCAAATCCGTCGCACTTTTTTCTAGTGTTATTTTCTTGGTACTGTAAGTTAGGGTTAATTCCGATATAGTATTATAATACCGATCATTTTGCTTTTTCTTTAATAGATTGTAGCTCTTGTTGTATTATATCGTGAGGTATGTCGGAGAATACGTTTTTTACGAAGCTAATAATGCGGCTGATATGAACTACCTGCGTGAAGGTTTGCAGCTGTATTAATTAAGCTTCATTTTCCTTTGTTGATGCCAAGTCGTTTTCTGCTTGCTATAATATCCTTATGTAACTTCAGTTCTACTGCTTCACTGGAAGGTTTTGTGACGTAGGTGGGAGTTAAAACGTGTAGTATAATTAGTTACTCATATTATTCGTAAGTTGGACCATACCTACTTGAAATTAAAACACTTAATATAGGAAATGGAAAAGTTCAAGGGTAACACCAATCATGGGTGCCATTCCTTATACTACTCTCAATAACAAATTGAACAACAAAAAGAAAAATAAAGTGTGTGCCTCCCAAGCTTTGAGTGACAATGAAGAGAAATATCTTGCCATGCGCAAAACTCGGAGATTTCCCTTGAAGGAATTGGATGTAAGAGATGTTGTTCAGGACTACTTGAGCTGGAAATGAAAAGAGGAGAAAAGAGTTACGAATAATCGTCCTGGAAATGGGTGGTTTCGTGGATTCCTAACTAGGAATGAGGAGCTCTCAAGCAGAATGAGTGAAAACAGAAGTGATCCAGAGCATTCATAACGAGAGACACAATGAATCAATTCTTTCATAATTTAGAAGAGGCCTTGAATGGAGTTCAGCCTTCAAATTTGATAAACTACGAACAAACTAATTTTTGCGATGACCTAGGGCAGAGTAAGAGCATAGTTAAGCGAGGTTCGAAACATCCAGTGAAAATTTTGGACAGCTCTAAAACAAGTATTAGTGTTATGGTGGCGGCAGCTGCAGATGGCCCTGTACCTCACCGTGTACAGAAGCACACGTCTCTACGATACCTGGACAGAAGATGGAATTAATGGTGCAGAATATGGTCGCAATAGAAGCGGCTGGTTTGGCCTAGGAACATCTGAGAAATGGTTTTGTAAGATGCTTCTCCCCTATGCAAAGAAATTACAAGGGCCTAAAGTAACAATCGGCGTTAATTTATCTAGTTATCTGTCCATAAATATAATAAAGCTATGTGAAGAAAACAATATAAGATGCGGTATGTGTTCTTGCCACCTAATACAATTCACTTATGTCAGCCACTTGATGTGGCATTCTCTCATCCACTGAAGGCAGCATGGAGACGTGTTGGAGCAGTAGAAGAAAACAAATATGGGAATAATGCCAAAATCGGATTTCCATGGTTTCTACAATTAGTATTCTTGAAAATTGATGAAATATAGTATGGTACATTGTTCTTGTAAGCCTAAATTTAAAATAATTTTTAAACATTTTTTAAACTTAAAATACTGATCAGTATAACACCTTCGTACTCTAATAGTGATCACAAGGGAAATTTAATAGGTGATCGGTATTACCCCAGTCTACCAGTTAACACTGATCACTGATTTTTCTTTAAATCTTTTTTAAAACATAAATTATTGATCGGTAAAATCCCTTCAACAGTTTGACAGCGATCATGAAGGAAATTAAATAGGTGATCGGTATTACCCCATCATATAAGGTAACACTGATCACTGATTTTTTTTAAATAAAATGATAATTAAAATTAGTCAAATTATGAAAAATGTATCTACAGGTTCTTGAAGATTCGGAGATAATTAATTGCTTTATTACGCAAATATTAAAGAAAAATCTCATGAACTACATACGAAAATTTATTAAAAGTGATCGGTATTAGCCCATTTTACGACACCTAAAATATTTCAGTCCCTAATCACAGAAATAATGGCCATACCAAGGAAAGGGATGTGATCCTGTATTCTCCTTGACTTACTTCTTACACAATAGCCTCAAAATGGTAATCCCGAACACAAGCTGATTTTCGAGAAAATAATGGCAACCACTATTCTGCCAACATTCTAACTGCCAGAACTCCGCAGTACGTGTAGTGAGAACAAAGCTGATAAGTGCAACGAATAGAGCTCCTCGAACTCTATCTGCAGCATAAAGGGCAACTCTCTGTCCCCAGGCATATGGAGGTAGAGGCCAGCAAAATTTCAAAAAATGGTCATTTTGGCCTTCCAAAACAGAATTTTCTCTACACAAGCAGAACCAAGCGGCTCAGAGACCCGCCATTTTAACTGTAGCAACCCCGCATCTTCACTAATAATCACCACTAAAATCCAGCATATCCGTCGCACTTTTTTCTAGTCTTATTTTTTGGTACCTAAAATATTTCAGTCCCTAAGCCCGGAAATAATGGCCATACCGATGAACGGGATGTGGTCCTGTATTCCCTCTTGACTTACTTCTTACACGATAGCGTCAAAATGGGAAACCCGAACACAAGCTGATTTTCGAGAAAGTAAAAAATAGTCATTTTGGCCTTCCAAAACAGAATTTTCTTTACACAAGGAGGACGAAGCGGGTCAGATTCAAATGTAAGACCCTCGCCAATTTTGGAATACAAATCTGACAAAAAAGAAAACGAATCTTATTTAGAGTCGGGCTAATTATGGCACATGCCTAAATAATTAATGTCGGGCTATGTAGCTAGTTCAATTCAATGTATTAGTGAAATATCCTTCCCTACTATTCCAAGTACCATGTGAAAATCAAAACAAAATTAACAATTAAATATTTCCATGGATGATAAAATTCTTTGCATGGGAAGTAAAACTGAAAGACCACTGTTGTAGATTTACAGCATATAAAAGACTCCCTTCTTAAATACGAGAACTCCAGAAAAGATCGTATTCTTTGTAAATAATTATTATATATTTTAATGTTTCAGCACTTTAAATAATGATTAAAAGACAACCTCCCGCCTCAACATATTCATGACCCCATTGTAGCCAACTGGCTTGTCGTCAGCACGACACCTCATCCTGCTCAAGGTTTTTCCGTGGTTTCCCTTGAGTAATAAGACAAATGTCGGGATGAGCCCTAAAGAAATGGGCCGCGGACCACTTCCCTTCCCCCACTTTTTCTCTCCTACTATCACAAAGAACTTGCTAATTTCTTAGATAACCTGTACTATGATAATAGGGGAAAATGATTATACTGTAAGATCACAGGGCTAACGGCTTCGAAGCTGGGTACCTGGTTCTAAGGAAGTGCACTGTAAGCAATTTAAAACATGGGGGCATGAGATAGTTACTCTGCCTGCCATAAAAATTCACTTCAATCATATCCCTAAGGTAAAAAAAAAAAAACAAAAAAAAAAACATATATTTACTGGCCGCAAGCATCAAAATTCACTTTGCTAACCACTGTCATCACTCATCAGGAAAAGTGCTGGAACTAACTTATTTTGCTGGGCTATCAGAAACAAAAGCAGCAATGATTAACAGGATGTGTCAGTAACTATGGCTATTTGCGTTCTATGTAAGGATAACAGAATCTGAGGAAATTCTAATTTGATATACTAGAAAATAGTAACAATATAGGCTATCATATAATAATACCGGCTTTCTTTCTTGTGCTAAGTAACAAAAATGTAATTGTTGAATTTTAAGCCCAAATTATTTTTGATTGATTATTTTACGACGTTTTATCAACTGCTATGATTATTTAGCATCTGACTCACTCAATGACGCAATACAAAATCTTAACAAGGGCCTTGAATCTATATCTGCATGGGCCAGAAAGCTTGGTTTGACTCTCAATGCAAGAAAATCACAAGCAATCCTAGTGGGACATCAACATCTATTATGCAATATTACTCCTGCTCTTCCAGTCAAGTTAAACGACACAATAATCCCTTTTGCTTCTTGTGTTAAAAACCTTGGAGTTTACTTTGATACGCATTTAAACTGGAATAACCAAGTAACCCATATTACCAAAAAAGTGCTTTCCATACTACAGTCCTTAAACAGCATTCGAAAATTCCTTCTGCTATCACTCAAGAAAATACTAGTGGAAACACTAGAAATGCCCCACTTCGATTATTGTGATTTTCTACTGACTGACTCAATGTCAACCAGTCGCAAAAATTACGTGTTCATAATTCTTGTGTTCGCTTCGTCTGCGATGTCCATTGTGCTGACCACATTACCCCATCCTTCCAAACTCTAAACTGGCTACGGCTTAACAAACGTAGAAATTTTCATTCTCTTGTTCTCCTTTTCCAAGTCCTTCACACTTCTACACCTACCTACCTTGCCTCCCGTTTCATTTACCTGTCATCATATCACAATCTCTTCACAAGCACGCAAAATAGCCGCATACTAGCCATACCAACACATAAGACATTCATCATCATACACAATCTCGCTCTCGCGCCTGTGGAATACCCTACCCAGTGACATCAGAGACTGTTGGAATTTAGTAGCGTTCAAAAGTAAGCTTATTAAGCATTTTCTTACTGCGTAGAGTAGGTTTAATTTGTACTTAATCAATAAAAGAAATGCTTCTCTCTTCTTAGCTTTTACAATAAACTGTCTAGCTTTTATTAATCATACGATGAAAGAGTAATGGAACGGAGAAAAATTCTCTCCTGCGCCGGGATTTGAACCCGGGTTTTCAGCTCTACGTGCTGATGCTTTATCCACTAAGCCACACCGGATACAACCCCGGCGTCGGACAGAATTGTCTCTGATTGAGTTCCAACTTTTGGGTTCCCTCTAGTGGCCGCCCTCTGCACTACGTCATAGATGTCTATGAACATAGGACCGAAGTCCACACATGTGCTGAGGTGCACTCGTTATGAGTGACTAGTTGGCCGGAGAGAATTTTTCTCCGTTCCATTACTCTTTCATCGTATGATGATGCAGAATATCTGCATGGAAATATCATATGTACTTCGGTACATTGAAATAATATATTTTATTAATCAGTTAATCTTTTAGTACTTTGATTTTTATTGTCTCTGTATATGTAATATTAATTGTAATTTTAATTGTAATTGTATTCTTAATATTGTAGTTGTAATCCCCTGGTAGAGGGGAAGAGAAGGCCTGATGGCCTTATCTCTACCAGGTTAAATAAATAAATAAATAATAAAAAATATGATAATGCCAGCAAAATGAGTCCATGATCCAGTACCGAAAGTTACCCAGCATTTGATCTCAATGGGTTGAGGGAAAACCCCGGAGAAAACCTCAACCAGGTAACTTGTCCCAACCAGGATTTGAACCTGAGTTCGCTCGTTTCACAGTGAGGCATGCTAACCATTACTCCACAGTGGTGAATCCTGAAATTATTACGAAAAGAACGAACTTTCCCAGTATGTGTGAGAATTAATAAGATTTCACTATATATTAATTACAAACAACACACAGGACTGATACTGATTAGTATTGTTAGTGGGTGGAGTACTGACCCCCACCTGCTGCAGCTTGTAATGGTTGATGATGTCTTGGTCAGCTGGGCAGCTCTGGGTAAAGGCATCCAGTTGATACATGTGGTACATGTAACGCCAAAGGTGCTGCAGTTCCACAGGGATATCGAAGTCTAGGAAGTACTTTCCTGTTCAAAAAACAAAAAGCAATATATTTCTCTTTAAAAAAAATTAACAAATATACATTATTAAAAAGTTCAATGGATTTCAAGATTCCTTCTTTTTGTGATAACTGGACAAAAATGTATTAAAAATATTAAAGGCAAAAGAAAACTAACTTCAAGTATCTGTAAATTAACTTCATTACCATCACATCATCATTACAATCACTGGGAGAGGGAATTAAGTGAGTCCGCCTAAGATTTATTTAGTCTTACACTTTCCAATGAACTGTTTTCAGAACATGGAAGGAGTGATTGTAGGAGGAAGAAGAATAAAGTGCATAAGATTTACTGATGATATGGCGTTGTTAGCAGAAGAGGAGACAATACTAAGGAATATGCTACTGGAGATAAATGTAGAGCTGGGGACGGACCAAGTAGAACTGTTGAGTAACTCGGTTCTATCGATTTATGTGCTTGGCAGCGGAGCACCGAAGTTACTCAGTTAACCGTAGCCGTTACCGGTCAGTTCAAATGTTCAGAGTTCACTTAGCTCTAGCAGATAACAACGTAGGCACCATTGTACTTAAAATATTTTCTGCTGCAGGACAAATTATTTCCTTATCCCCAAGGCGGGCTGAAACTCTAGTATTGAAGGAGTTCATCCTATTATATGACCTGTCAAGTGGGCCTAATGAACACTGGCAGTCTGAACATATTACTGTAAATAATAATAATAATAATAATAATATATTATTATTATTATTATTATTATTATTATTATTATTATTGTGACAGCGACGTGAGATTCGAACTCACGACCAGCGTCCCGCAAGAGAGAAGATCGCGCGGAGCACTTTGGGACGGCGCGAGAGAGTGGAGAGGGAGTTTGCGCGCGCATCTTCTGCTTGCCTAGAGAGGCCGAGAAATCCGTCGAAGTGGAAGACTCGCGAATTCGAACTTTCGAGGCTACGTCGCTGTGGTTATAAATTACGGTCAGCAGTTTTCAGTTGATTAGTCAGCCAGTCAGTGAGAAAGCCAGAGCAAGCAAGCCAGTCTTGTGTACCGGAGTTCGACTCGAGTGTGCGTCCGCAACTGTATCAGCATCCGAAGGCCTGAGTTCGAGTGCAGTGGACCGCAGTTGGAGGGACCTGAGTTCGAGTACAGTGAACTGTCTCTGAAGGTCTGTGGTTCGAGATACGGTGAACTCGAGTGACTGAGCTAGAAGAACTGTGAACTGAGAACTGATAGTTCTGATTTGTAAATAGTGCTTCGTAAATATTAGTTAAGATTAACAGTTCATTGTTGTTCGTAATAGTCCAAGTAAATTGTCATTGTCGTCGGTGGAGTGCTATAACGAATACTGTGTTGAGTGAAAATCCAATTGTTGACGAGAGCGTTTAAGGCGCATTGTAGAAAGGAATTATTGTTGGAAGAATAAAATCCATTGTTGTGAGTTAAATAAATTCACATTATATTAGAGTGTTTGATTAATATTGAAATATGTTAAAAAATGAATTGCAGTATATTTTTTCTATTTGTGTTTATTGGATTTGTGTTACCTCATCAGTCATCATTTTATTTGTATTTATTTCTATGAATTATGTTACCTAATTATTTTATACTTATCAATTATATTACCTTCACCAAAGAGAACATGGTTGTATGGAAGGCTAGTAATGTTATAAAATAAATAAACATTATGTTCTTCAGTTCAAGGTTCCACGTTTTATTGATTATTTTATCCACTTTTCGTAATAGTAAATAATTCTGTGTGTTATTTTTAAGTGCTTTAGGCATCGCTTCATAGAGCCTGTTTCTTTCTATCTTCTTTTTTACTTAGCTGCAGCGTTTAACGTTCACCTCACATGTTAATTATTATTATAAATTATTTTATCAATTTTATTTCGTCTGTCATATATAACGACACTGAAGGTTAAATAGGCCTTTCATATAAAATAACTCCGCAAATACAGTAGTTGTAATCAAGCAAATAAAATTTGCAACCGCCATTTTGCAATGAAGAGAAGCACTTTTTTTCTCGTCAATTGGCGAAGCGAAAGTGCTTTACTACAACACTTTTAAAACACGTTTGGTTTCACTTTCAAAGTACGTTCTAAAATCGATTCAATCTATCTCAATTTTAAATCTGCCGCCACAAATTTGTACTTGGTACTGTACTCAGATCAACCGAGTAATGACGTCACAGAAACTGCTCCGAACAGAACTGCTCCGTCTCCAGCCCTAGATAAATGATAGCTGTGAGCAGTATGGGATGAAGATAAATGCAAATAAGACGAAGACCATAGTCATAGGAAGAAAAGTAAATAAGCTGAACTTGTGAATTCTAAATGAGGCAATAGAGCAAGTGGACAGCTTCAAATACTTGGGGTGTACTATAAGCAGTAACATGAGCTGCTGCCAGGAAGAGATCAGTATGGAATGTGGCATTGTATGGGGCAGAAACATGGTCATTACGACGAAGTAAAGAGAAGTGAATAGAAGCATTTGAAATGTGGATATGGAGAAGAATGGAACATGTGAAGTGGGCAGGCAGAATAGGGGTACGAACAAATTGGTGCCTAGCTTTAAAGTTAGCAGGCTCCACTATCAGTGTAATGTTCAGAGAAGGAAGCTTGCAGTGCACAAAGTGGAGCTTGTTTACAGGTCGCTTTAATCTCTCAGCTGATTAGGTCACCTCCTTGGAATCTCTGTGCAGACTTGAGATTGCAATGGATTCAAGTAGTGAGTACGAATTTGATTTATTAGACAATGCAGGATCAAAATGGTTAATATTACAAGAATCCTCTTCACGCAAGTGTTCTGCTCACCCTATAAATCTGTGGCCGGGAGGAAAAAGGTCTTAAGTCTTTTTTGGAAAATGAGATTTTTATATCTGTAGTGCTCGGGAAAAGTGGCACAAGTCAAAAATTTTCTTATATCTCTTTTCCCAAGCGAGCAGATGTTCCGTAAGTGTCAATAAATTATTAAAAAATGTTTGTGGAAACTGACTTATGCCACTTTTCTCAAGCACTGCAGATATATTCTGAAAGCGGAAACAATTCTCTGCAATCTGATAAAACAGCTAAAGTCAAATAAGACTCCTGACTGGATTTATAGAGTGTTACCAAATGTCCCAAGTACTTTTTGAATCCAGCACACACAGAATAAAGGACTTAAGAATATTTAATACTTTATTCCTTACAAACATCACATGTTTACTTTCCATGCTTCCCTATTTAAAAAGTCTAACTTGTATTTTAGCTATTTTATCACATACTGATGCCCTTCCCTTTTAAAACTTTAAGCACCAGGTAAACAGTCCTATATTATTTAAGATCTATTTTGCATTCCTAATAATTTACATTTCCCATTTATTTTGACATGAAAAAGGTCTTATGTTTAAGTAGTCCCTTCTTCTCAGTTTGGGTTGTAGTCTTAAAAGGGCTTAATTGAGTCTATTTTTGGAAATAATCAAGAAAATTGTTAAATGAGCAACATTACCTATTTTAAAAGAAATATAAACAAATAATAATATTCAGGAAAAACCTATTAATTAAAAGAACTCTATAATTGACATCAATTTCAATCATTCTACTGCTCTCCCGAAAAGAATAAAATTTTTACTTAAGACCTTTTTCCTCCTGGCCACAGAAATAATGAAAGGGTTGCGTTTGGTGAATATCATCTTTTAAAAATCTGCGAAACTTTCCAGAAAAATTCTTTAGCTACTTGAAAATGGAAATCAAAACTTTCGTCTATCTTCTCAATTTAATTAAAGATTCCATACAGAAGACTTGGAAAAATTGCCACAGAATCCTATTCTGCAGGAAGAACGGCTTGTACTCACATTGATGTAAATAATGTACAATTCAATTACGATGAGTCTGATTCCATATGGAGGTCTTTCGTACACACAAGCAATCAGTTTTTCTACATCCATTGTGTGCAGTGTTCAAAACTTTACAACCATCAACAATTGACAAGGATTTCCACCATGCGTGACACAAGAGGTATGCACAAAGCAGAGCTTGACAGTCGCTAGCTGATAGTTGGAATAGCTAAGAATGATATTCCCAGCTCCGTTTCACATTATCACGTCATAACATCTATGATATTCAAACAATTGTGCTGCAATTGTTTTACTGATAGATCAATGTCCAAGGGAAGCACAGAAATAAAAAATCGAAATTAAAATATTTTTAAAAGAGAGAAGAAAAAATACTAACTTTGAAGTGATCTGTTCAAAATAAAAAATTTACAGTATGCAGCAAACTTTTTTGCTTTTCACGTTAGATGAGGGGTCAAAGCGAGAAAAATGTTTAGTAAGAATGGAAATTCGTTTTAAAAGTTATTGCTGCTCAAAATCTTTACTCGTTACCTAGTTATGGCCAGTTAAAGTCAAGACTAAACCAAACGTGCGTTGTTTAAAACGAAAATACAAATCTGTGCAATATTTTGCAATTCATTTTGAATAATTTTTCAGAAAAGTCTATGATATACAATACAAAGATTTATTTTCAGTCAATGACTTTACTTTCTATATGTGTAAGGTACAAGTCCTTATATTACATCATTTAATACTGTATTAACATTTTCGTCGGTCATGTCGACATCATCAGATACAACTTTTTATGCTGAAATATCATCTCTAAATAAGTACAGTACATGTGCCACTACGATCAAAAATACAATATACATTAATAAACATAAAACATATTAAAATCAACATGGTTTGGGACATCAATATTTCTTTCCTTATTAAAATGTACCCTTATTGTCAATTAGTTAAAAACACAAACGTGTGATTACAATGCATATGCATATATAAAATTGCAGGTCTTCACTATATAAAAATAAAACTGAAAAATCCATGTAAAATACTATGTGAAGAGATGCTTACAATCTTTAATCTATACTATCTAATTTTCTTGTGTCCATATTCTTATTATCCAGTTATTACACGCCTTTTCTTTACCTAACATGATATTGCAGCATAAGAAGTTGTATCTCATGATGTCGGCATGACCGACGAAAACGTTAATACAGTATTAAATTATGTAAAATAAGGACTTATACCTTACACATACAGAAAGTAAAGTCATTGACTGAACATAAATCTTTGTATTGTAAATCTGTGCAAATTAAAAAGCTTGAGTAAAGTTACACAAATAATTAATAAAAGTCGTCCCTACTAATTACAAAAGTCATCACTGACATCTGGTTCACAGACCACCTCTGCAATGTCTCTCTACTCTATGCTGATACTTGCGCTGCAAGCTTGAAAGAATGACTGAAATCATTGTTGGAGCTTACCGCTTGCTGGAAAGCTAGCAGTAAAGCAACCATCCATGAGTCAACGTGTGTGATGTCATATGATTCTAGCGATTCATTCCGCCCACTACGGCTACCAGCTAGTCTACCATCGTCAACATGTTTGTACCCTAAGAAATGAAGCTGTGTTGGAAGGAATGGGTGAGGAAAGAATGATCCTGAAACTGATTAAGAAAAGGAAAAGGAATTGGTTGGTCACTCGCTGAGAAGAAACTGTCTACTGAAGGATGTATTGGAAGGAATGTGAATGGGAGAAGAGTTACGAGCAGAAGAAGATAGCAGATGATAGATGACATTAAGATAAATGTATCATATGTGGAGACAAAGATGAAGGCAGAAAATAGGAAAGATTAGAGGAAGTTTGATTTATAATGAAAGACCTGCCCTTGGGCAGAACAATGAATGAAAAAAACTCTTCCAATTACTTATTCTGGAAAGGGGAGAAAGTAATACTCCATTTAACCAAAATTTCGATTAACCAAAAACAGTGGACTAAGAATACATAGTTTTTCTTTTACAATAACAAGTACTTTTTTTTTTTCTTTAAAACAAAACACAGTCTAAAATATAACTCCATCTTATTTTTCGAAGGTCTATCAATGCATGCCAATGAGACAGCTACTGTCTTGTTCTCAATGCACAGCATAATGTTGAATGCCCTTAAGGAATGCAGAAGATAGAGAAATCTGCTTTCCCATCTACACTTCATTGGCTTTGTGTTCAGTATCAACAAGCACTACTTATCTTTTGTTCTATCTAAACCCTACTCCAAAAATTGTGGAACCAGTTACATCTGAATGAGAGGTGACAACCTACCAATTCCGCATGTATTAACTTTTATGATGCTGATGATGTTATAAGTATCACAGATTTTTTTGGTCCCTGAAATTTTAAATGTTAAGCACAGAAGCTAGTCACTATCCACCTTGTATGTTGTCTGCCAACCACCTGCAACCCGCCTGCCAATTGCCGTGACAGTAGTAGTACACTCAGAACTCGTGTAAATAGACCTGTAATGCCAATAAGTCACAAACACCAAATCTAATAAAATGTTACAGACTGCATTTATCGTTATTGTCAGAACTTTTTTTCCACTACAGTATCACTACTGCTTTCATTGTAATTTATTATTATTATGATCTTCAACGTACCCTCTTATCATTGTGCCTTCTATGTATATATTTATCAATCAATCAATCAATCAATCAATCAATCTTCTTAATGTATCCAGCTGTTTGCCGACAACATAAAGTTCACTATAGTCCACTGTAGTCTATTCAGTTGTTTTTCACGAGAAATGAGGGGTATTTTGATCGGTGTTCATTATAGATGCCTGTTGCTAGTAGCCAAAGTTGGGGTGTAGTCAATATATACTGCAGGACTGTGTCTTCTGCAGCTGGTACTGATGAGTTTAATTTACTTCTTTGTGGTTTATGGATGGCCAGTATAGAAGAATGTGTTCCAGATCTTAATCATGATTATTACACCACAGACAAGTAGGATTATCAGAAATGTGAAATCGGTGTAGGTACAATTGAGTGACAATGTGACCTGTTCTGGCTCTTGTTAAAAATGTTTCAACATGTCTGGGCAAGTTTTTGTACATTTCCAGATCATTTGGTTTCTTTTGTAGAGACTGTAAAATGTTTCCTTTGTCAGAAGAGAGCCAATTGGTGATCCATAGGTTTGTAAAATGAGACTTTACTGAAGCAAAAGCACTGGATAGAGATATCACTTGAAGAGGTGTTGGTTGCAAATATGTTGCCTGTTTTGCAATATTATCGACTTTCTCGTTTCCAAGTATACCACAATGACTAGGTATCCATTGAAACGTTATTTCCTTTTGGAGTTCTTTTACTTTACGTACTTGTTTCTGAATTGGAATAATTCTATGTGCATATAGGTTTGGTACATATTTAATTACATTAAATATAGCCCTCTTGGAGTCGGTAAGTATGCAAATAGATTTTTCAGAAATTTCAGTATATATTTATCTTACCCGTAGATGATGGAGCAGCCTTTCTCTCTAAACTTTAAGATTAGGAACAGGATTTATATGTAATTAATTACATACACTGCTTTCAACATAACTGTATATAAATAAGAAATCTTTGCGAATCTTTTATATTAAAATTTGATACTACATATTTTTACACATTTACCCCACATTACATATTATGGCTTGGTACATATTATGGCTTATATATATATATATATATACACTTCTCTAAAAGGGAGGAAAAAAAAAAAACTTCTTCTGGGAAAGTTTACAATTTGAAATACACAGATTTAAAAAGCCTTTTTACCTACCCAAGAAAGAATATATTTCGGGACGAAACATAACGTCCTTAGTTCCAGGAAGTAATAGAGGCACTCACCCCATACCGCCCACCGTAAATATGAGTGAACAAAAAGCAACCTTTCTCATACAACTACCTTGTATTTTAAAAATCACTCAGAAAGTAGTGTTGACTTCTTGTGATGGAGTGGGACGAGGACGACATGATCTGTCTCGAACTATAATTGTTCTGCACACGTCTTAACAAGCAATTTGCAACCTTACCCACCCTCTTCCTAATCCTTCCAGGGAAAACCCATGTCAAGTCTGACATGAGCTGCAATAAAGTAGCGACTTTTGACAGAAGCTGGAGTAAAGGAACAAATTGGGAAGATGTTGAAAGATTAAAATAAATAGCTTTTTAGGTTATTGCGTGACCTCTTTATTTTAAATTTAGTAGATCTAGATGGAAATGGGATTTTCCGAGCAATTAGTATGGTTCTCAGCTGGAATAATCCTACTCAATGAGACAGGAATGTCACTTTTCAAACAAATTTGTAAATGCCTATAGTTTGAGATTTTAGTAGGTACTTTGTTTCTTACAGGAAGCACCTAAAATGCATGTGTCCCACATCTCCTCTTAATTTCTCCTAATCCAGTAAAGCGAAACAGTGCTTGCAGTACTGTTGTGTCATTCATTTCACTCAGTTCTCTAGTTTTAGTACTTACAGTATAAAGTGCAAGTGAGTTTATCTACTGCTTTTAACTAAATAAAATGGCTCAAGTTTCTTCAACCCTAACGACAAAAATAAAATCATGGATTGTGATGGACAAAGCTTTCACTACAGGTGGAAAAATAGTAATGTGTAAAAAAAGTCTGGTGCTCTATGAAATCACAACTGGACAGTTTTACCTATCTATACCTACCAGATATTGATATTACATATTTATTTATTTAGTATTTAGTATTTATTTATTTATTTATTTAACCTGGTAGAGATAAGGCCGTCAGGCCTTCTCTGCCCCTCTACCAGGAGATTCCAACTACAATATGAACAATAAAATTACAATTTTGATGATTTTACATATTTTGGTACATATTCAGCTTATTTTTCTTACATAAATATGTACATATTTCACACCTTGATATTACATAAAAATCCAGTCCCTATTTATGACTAATAGAGATGATATTCTTTAACTCTCGATCAGTAACACTTCTATTTTTCCCCATCTTCTTACACTTGAACTCTAACTCTCTTAAAATACTCTTTAAACTAGTGCTCCATCAAAATCAATGATGGGTGGTTTCACTTGGAATGGGTAATGAACTTCGAAATTGTAGGAGAAATTTTGTGCAATCAATTATGTTTATTATTTGTTGCAATTCTATTATTTAATTTTTCCATATGCACAATGTCCTGTAAATTTCTTTCACTTTTGTACTGGTAAGTTTAAAACAGGAAAACGGTGTTTTTATGCTAGTTAGATTATTAGATAATTATATAAAAATTAATTATATTCTAGCTATTGTCTGAAACTATATAAGATAAAGAGAAGCTATGTTTATTATTTATTGTAGTCTACTATTTTATAATTCATTGCATTTATTAGAGAGGTACACTCTACAAAACATGTTCTGATTTCTTGTTGTCTTGTATGAATGTAACACGTTATCTATTATTTAAAAACAGTTTAATTCATCTTGCAGTGACAGGCCAATAGTTCACTTTGCTCACCCCTTCTTATTCTTTGCTGCTGCCTGCAGAATAGATTCATTGCAAGTAGTGAGCACTTGATTGCACGCAAAACCGTCCACATGCTCTTGACCTTGACTTCGCTGTCATAAAGGCTTGCTTGCTAACTTTCTCTTTCCTCACAAGTGCCAAAAAGATCTGCGACACTTAAAAGCAGTTATTAGTGCACTATGGAAAATGGTACCCATGGATTATCTGGAACAGTTCTGCTCCCTTTAGTTCGGATAAATGGAGTTCTATTATAATAATTTGAAGATAGCCTGTGAATGTCGTTGAGACAAATATATTTAGCCTGTGAATGTCGTTGAGACAAATATATTTACTTGTAACAATAAAAGGAAACATTTGCCAAGGGCAATTATGGAGTGGGAAGTAGACAGCAGAAGAAAAGGCAGATCACTGAAATCACTGAACATATAAAATATGAACAGATGGGGTGCAATATAATCAGTGGCGGCTCGTGAACTTGTGGATTGGGAGAGCTGCAGTAGATTTCGGTACATACAAATTTCACTTCTTGATACCATTACTAATAAGTATAGGACAAAAATAAATGCAATACATATCGAAAAATCAAAACTTCCTGACTTAGTTGGGAGATGTCTGTAGGACCATTTGCTAATCCCTAAGAAAAACTAATACCATCGATTTCAGTCTGAATTTCAGATCGGCAGACACTCAACTTACAATCCACCAGTTCATTCTGAATTGTCTTAGAATAACCTTAAACAGTGACATGTTCCAAATTATTTTTGAGAGGCTCGTTTAGATTACTCACGAATTGTAGCAACCCACGAAACACATCAGGGTTCTTCGAATCGTTTTTTCATCATGTACCCTAAGGGGAAGTTCATATTAGCCACAAAATTTGATACAATCAATTTTTTTTTAATAATTTCACGATTTTTTATCACTTCTTGATTGTGTTTGAGAATGTTTGTTCTGTTCGTTTAATTTAATTGCACAGCAGTATGAGTTGCGTAACATAGCCAATGAAACCACATTTTTCAGGTGAGACTGCGTAGATTCGTGCATTTTGCTTTTTAGGGGCAAATGTCCTAAATCTGTCACACCACTCCTAGTCCATGCAGTATCACCACCGAAGAGGAGGCAAGGAAAACAAAATACAGATTTTTTTTGTTCACATTCACGTAACTACAAATGCTTAGCGTAAATTTCATTGTTATACTTCCTTACATATATGCACTATTTCGGCTGGATGAAGCTTAAGTAAGATTTAAGTCAGGTAACGGACAACCCTTTAATTTCACTTCATTATATCAATATTCTCCGCAAGGGAAAAATAAAATTAATATTATGTAATTCACACACACTCATGCTTGCACATTTGCACTGGTTAAGTTACGGTATTAAGACGTCACACCAAAGCAACACTCAGATATACTGACGGTCAACAATTTTCTAAAACTGGAAAAGAAGTCTCTTTCGTATTTTACATTCTATATCAAAAAGATTCTACTCGTGCAATCATTTTGAGTTAAGGCAAATATTAGGTTCTGCTGGAGGCTGGATATATACGTAATAATAAGGCAGAAGAGAATATTAATTTCGTTATATTAACTTGATAAGATTCTACAACAATAAGTATGTGAAAAGAAAATAAAAATTTTGTCATTAAGTTTCAAGGGAATAGAGAATCCATTTGACGCAGCATTACAATAGAGGTGTGGGAGGAGAGGAAAGATCCCTTCTTGCCTGGCTCTGCAACCACTGCAGCGAGATATGGGTCTTAAACAGCGGCAGTTTTCCTCTGCTCCCCTTCACCTCTCTACCCCCTGACCAAGCAAGACACACTCTCTACGAGCTGACCACCCTGCAGATCCCAGGACGACTTTGAATGCAGTGTCAATTCCAATACAGTCGACGCGCAAAAAGATTATGCATAAGATAATAGTACATATTCCCGGCCAGATGAAATATAAAGCAATTTACCAATAAAAGCTGTAACAATTCTTCTAAAAATTAAAATAAATATTATTTTTATTTTCCTGTCAAAGCAGGGAGTGCTGCAGCTCCGCAGCTCTTATGGAGGAGCCGCCCCTGAATATAATATACAAAAACTTGGAATCCAGGAAAGTGATATTGCAGAAAGAGAACTCTGGAGAAGCAAAATACAGCAAAAAATTTTCTTTCCTAATTAATTATATTTTTAATATATTGTAACGTATTTTTCGACTGACAGAAACATTAACATTGAGAAAACTCCTAATAAATAATAAATAAGAAAATATTTGAGATTCTTCCGTGCACCTGAGTCCACCTTGCTGATCACTGTCATCATCATTAGGGACCAGATTTTTATGTAATATCAAGGTGTGAAATATGTACATATTTATATAAGAAAAATAAGCTGAATATGTACCGAAATATGTAAAATCATCAAAATATTTAACATCAATATCTGCCAGGTATAGGATAGGTAAAATTGTCCAGTTGTGATTTCATAGAGCACCCGACTTTTTTACCACACACTTGACACATTACTATTTTTCCATCTTTTTTCTTTTAGAGAAGTAAAAATGAATGAAACCCCTAAATATGTATATTTATGTAATACCAAGCCATAATATGTAATGTGGGGTAAATATGTAAAAATATGTAGTATCAAATTTTAATATATTTATGATAATTACAAGATTCGCAAAGATTTCTTATTTACATACGGTTAGGTTGAAAGCAGTACAATATGTAATTACATATAAATCCGGTTCCTAATCATCATAATTGAGAACATTATTGACCTACGAGGGGGGAAGGAACTAGCCACCTAATTCTATTATCTCCTGGCTTAGTTGCCTCACGAGTGATGCCTAATCGGTGTCACTTCTGAGATTTAAACCTTTCTTCGAACAGTTGACTAAACAATAACAACTGACCTATGTTAATTCAAGATCATTACAGTTCATGAATCACGTAATCACAGAATTCAGTACTGGTACAGCTGTCAAAAAAAAAAAAGTGGCCGCACTCGTGAACAGCGAATGTTTTCAAAGTCCACTTCGGGTTGCGGCGATGTTACACAATGCATGTGCTTGTACAAGCAGTTCCGGAACTATGAAAGTGTTCCATATCTGCTCCTCGCAGACCAGCGGTAGAGTGCTTGTTTAATGATTCAAAGGTTCTGGGTTCGCGCCTTCTTCAAGTTTTCATTTTATTTTTTAATCGTTCTTTAGCGATGTAAATGATATTCAAATTATCATTTATATCCAGTTATCGTTCTTGATGGATATCACATTATTTATATTTTGTTATCGTTCTTTAGAGATATGAATAAAATTCAAGTCATCATTTGTATTCTGTTATCGTTTTATAACGATATGAATAATAATTATTACTATTGTAGCTACAGTATCTCCAATGGGGGTTAGCCCAATTTTACATATGTATGTTAGGACTATAGTTTTATACACAAAAAAGATAAGCATAAAGAGAAATGGAAAAGAAAATTAAATTAGCTTATGCGATGTAAACAAAACATAAACAATCTGTAAATTAGGCATTGCGATTGCAAAACAAATATCAGTTATCAATTTGAAACATACAAAAACATTAACAACACACATGCGTAACACTTCTATAACACAAATATGCAGCTTTCCGTACCATACATCATAAATTAATACACAATAGTCACACAAACACAATCAAACTATAATTACGACATTGCGACGACATCAAGCATCCCATAACTGACTCACATACATAACAAATCAAGCATCCGTTGCAACACATACACTTCAACATAGTAACCACACTTTTAAAAGTTACAAATTTGGCTCCAAGAAGAATAAATAGGACACTGTTACTAATTACTATTCTTGTACAATTTCTTAAATACATCTGTAATAAATCTGTGAAATTCCGATAGGAATAATATTCACGTTTTTATATTGTTATCGTTCTTTAGCGATATACATAATATTCAAGTTATCATTTATATTCTGTTTTCCTTCATTAGCATTATAAAATAATATTCAAGTTATTTATATTGTTATTGTTCTTTCGCAATATAAATAATCTGTATTTTATGTAGGTAATTATTATAACACAAATAACCATCTTTCTTTGTAAAATAGGTTATTTTATTTAGATAATTAAATACGTATTATATAATATCTTATATTAATTAAACAAACCGATATTTATCATTTATATTGTGTTATCGTTCTTTAGTGATACTGTATAAATAATATTCAAGTTATTTATATTGTAATCGTTCTTTAGCCATATAAATAACATAAATTTAATATTAGGTTTGGAAAAATCCAGTTGCATAATACTGCTATTAATTTTTCTTTTTGTATTATTACATTATACTATCTTGAACCACAATAAAATGAAAAGGAGTAACGAGGAATTGAACCTGAGACGTTGACATCTAAATTCCGACGTTCGTCAGCTGAGCTACGAGGGCAAAAGTGTGGAAACATTTTCGGAAAAATTGGCCCAATCACACTCTAAGATTTTCTGATGATTCGTAGAAGATAGTCCAGGATGCGGGGGGCAAAGGCTAACTGAGATTTCCCGATCTCTGATAGGGTCAAACATCCTGATATAATTAATATTTAGCCCTTGCCGTGACTTTCGGTGAAGTCCGGAGGGCCCAATTAGTCAAATCCACTCTCCTCATCTCCACGCTTGGGCCCCCTGGAATTTAATAAGATGCGAAAGAGATAGTGGTGTGCGGAAAGCAACGGGATGTTACCGCATTTAGGCCTATCCTTCCCAAGAAAAACTGCAAACATGAACAAAGGAAGCTTTTAATAGAAGAAGAAGGATCTTCTGCGGACCTCTGGAAAAAGAACTAAGGAAGAGACTAGTGAAGTGCTTTGTGTGGAGTGTGGCATTTAATGGGGAAGGAACATGGACATTACGACGAAATGAAGAGAAACGAATTGAAGCATTTGAAATGTGGATGTGGAGAAGAACGGTGCGGTTGAAGTGGACAGACAAAATAAGAAATAAAATTGTGTTTGAAAAAGTGAGTGAAGAAAGAATGATGCTGAAACTGATTAGAAAGATAAAAAGTAACTGGTTGGGTCTCTGGTTGAAAAGAATAATAGACGACATTAGGATATGTGGATCATATGCGGAGACTAAGAGGAAGGCAGAAAATAGGAAAGATTGGAGATTGCTGAGTTTGCAATGAAAGACCTGCCCATGGACAGAACACTTATGTATGTCTGTTCAGAATACATGGAATATCGTGTATAAAAACAGTCGCTATTTGCAAAGACTAGTCAATTCCATGCCCACTCGACTGCAAGATGATCGAGATAAGAGGAAGATAGACTAAATATTGAATTGTGGCTTTTTGTTTTGTTTTTTGAACGCTTAATTGTTCGAATGTTTTAAGGCCGACGCCAGTAAATTTGTTTTGTTTATGCCACGAAAGATATTTTATTGAGAATAAAATCTTTTTTTCTTTCCATTTGCAGTCACAACATCATAATGATAAAGTCATGGCATAATATATTAATGAACCTGATGTTAATTACTAAAATAATCATAAAAGAGAAAGGAGCCATTATGTATAGTTTGTCTCTCTCAAAAACAGAACAAAAAAGAACATAAAAAGCACGTGGTTGTAGTCGAACGCAGGACCTCATGAATAAGAGGCCTGAACGCTACCATTATGCTATCAATAACACACAGAATACTTAAATTATAACTGTAGATATCAGGCAACGTGGTCCAACAACATGTAACATCGCCTGTCTCCGAATTGTAGCGAAGATACCCGAAGGTAACTTTGTTCCAGGAGAGCGGCCACTTTTTCTTTTGACAGCTGTACATAAAATTTAACAGATTTCTCCTACTCTGAAATTAAGTAAATGACAGGACAGCAAAGAACTAAGAACTCTGTTACCTCAGTCACCTCAAATAGATGAAAATATTGAGCTGGGCTCATTACCTCACGATAGTCTTAAATGAATATAGAATAATTCACCATTTTCTCCCTCTCTTAAGGAGGAGAAGAAGTGTTCTTATACATATACTGAACAGAATTCCTTAATAATAGTGCAATTGGTAATGATAGTGACAATATAGAAGCAACAGAAATTCTCACCAATAATGCAATTAATTAAAAATAACGAGTCACCTAGAATCAAATTGCATTTTATCAAAAAATCTGATTTGTTAGAAAATACGAAAAACTAGTGCAGTACTCCAAATGGTGATTTCACTACTAAAGTTAAGGCAAATAAATTCTAGTCTGACTTCAAACGGGCAGTTTATCACATTCCTTGCAAAATTATGCACTGAAACATATTTTAATCCTATGTTTCATAATCTGAAGAAAGTGTAGTTTGATTCTAGACGACTCAAGCATTATTTTTAAATTAATATGCGTCTGATGTTTCCAAGTAACATACTGCAACAATTTAAGTATAAATTGCGTATATAGAAATATTTCATCCTAAGGTGTAGAATTGTATTTGGTAATAATATTGCATGTTGAAAAATGGAAAGTTAAATCTTATCTCCTTTGACATTCTATATCATAAATACCTGATTTCACCAGCAATCAGTTTTTAAAGGCATTGTGTTATACAAGTGTAAATACTGTGTGACACAGAAGTCAGTTGACCAGTAGCGGCTGGTGGTCAAAATAATGAGTGTGCTACAATCTCTATATTGGTCTACTGTATACACTTATATGTATTTATCTTAATTTGAGTCTCGCCTAGTGATGAAATATGAAGTCCATACGACGTTCTTTCGTACTGCAGAACTTGGTGCTAAACCCCTCCATCTCGGACATCATACTCTTTTCTATTGACAGTTGCAAGAGCAGTGAGACGATCCTGGGACACAGTGTTCCTTAAAAACTTTTTTTTTTTGGTGGAAATGTAAACTAACACGGCACTATAATGGAGTTCCTGTATGATTTTCCACTGAACAAACGGATAAAAATGTGGTTTCAACAAGGTGGTGCCACAGTACATCTTCTAACAGTTTGCCAGAAATAAAAGGAGATGTTCGGTGTGCACTGGGTTGAACGAGATGGCCTCCACAGTCACCACACCTCACACTTCTTGATTTCTTTCTATAGGGATTTGTGAAACAGCACTTTTTCAGACAGAGCCTACATCTACAGATGACTTGAAACAAAGGATCACCCATGTTGTACAATACATCTCACCTGCAACATCTTTAAGCATGACAGAAGAATTTCAGGATCGAGTGAGGCACTGTCTTCAAGTAAATGGAGCACATTTGAAAAATTTGCGGTAGTGAACATAATGTATACAATTATATTTCCAATTACAGTAACATTCCTGATTTGTCAACTGACTTCTGTGTCATACGGTATAATGGAACTCCTGACAATGAACTATAGAAATGCTGCAGTAAGGTATTATGGATTAATATGATCACCTGCCACTCTGATATGCTGGAGGCGTGGCATCAACTCGCAGTCAAAGCAACACATGGTATCTCCTGTAAGGAAGCGTGTGCCCTTTCGCCCCAAATGTTCGTTGATCTTGCGCAAATGCGACATCAGACTGTTAGTTTTGCTATCATCTTTCTTCAACAGCATAAGTTTCAGTTTCTGTAAAGCAAAAACACACTCTAAGAAATAGTAAACAACGGAGAGGTAATTATTAAATTAATGGCTTAAGGAAATTAAATAAGGTTACAAACGCTTATTTTAAAATCAATAAGTGTTAAGATTATCTCTTATTTTGACCTTCACATATAAACTCATTCTTTGTTAATTACGTAGAGAAAAATGAATTATTTTTATGTTGGTTTTATTTCGAAATGTGAATATCTGACTTCATACACTACAATATCTCCTCCATCATGCTAGTTGGCTCAGACAGTAACATTTGAAACCTGCATTCGGGAGATTCCAGGTTCAAACCCCACGGCCGGCCAATCTGAGTGGGATTTTCATTAGTTTCCCTCAGATAAAAAGGCAAATGCTGGATTGGAAATTTACATACCACGATTCATCACATCTCAATCGCTAAAATATTATAAGCATTAATCAAAATCTAAAATCAGTTACACGAACACAAATCATCTACAAGAGAGTCCCAATTATCCAGACTATATAGGCCGAGGACAATCCAGATAAGAAACAATCCGGATAAAACGGAGGGTGAGAACATTACGATCCTGTAATCTTAAAGAGATACTCAATAATGTAGAAATCCGCTACTCACATGTACATAATAAACAAACATTCATAATACAATACAGTATGTAACTGACTTTAAACAACTTTGTTATTGTTCAGTACTGTATATAAGTAAACTACTGTAATTAAAAAAAAAATAAAATAAAAAGCAAATATTGCATTTTTTTGACGTTTTTGAATCAATTGGTCATTTTTATATTTCTTTTCGTCATTTTTTGGTCATTTTTAATACTTTGAAGAATTTTAAATCATTTGGAATGGATTTTACTTTCTCTTTTACCGATAAATCTGTTAAATTATTTTCTAAGCAAATAGGTCAGTAGTAATTACCTACTGAATAAGTGAATAACAGTGAAGTTTGAGTTTTATAGTTTGGAACAGACTCTAAAGTCCATCCCTCATTCTACTGAAGGCTGGACTTCCCACAATAGAAGTAATATAAAATGCTTGACAACTTGACTGACCACCCCTAATTGAAACACATTGTAAACCATAATTAAAATCTATAGTTTTTCCTTAAAACCTTCATTTTGTTGCATGTTCTTTTCCTTTATCTTGCCAAATTCCAGGAAGTTGCCTCCTCTCTCCGAGATTTGCAGGGCAGTCATTGAAACAAGGTGACTAATTTTTAAGAAGTTGTGGTGCAAGTACGGTGAATAATATTTAAATGTCATTTTTCCATTAGTTTAAGGACATTTAATGATCATTTTAAGTAGATTTTTACGTCATCAACATCCGCCCCCTAGTTATTAATATACATAAATATTCCCTCACACAAACTTTTTGTCTTAGTTGTTTTCTTATCTGAAACTAAAGTATCTTAAATGTTCACTTATTAGCTTACTAATAAATGATTTTTCCACAATTCTTTACAACTCTTAATATTCTACTTCTTTTATTTTTCCAATCAACTTTTATCTAGCACCTTCATGCTGTAGTGTACTCTGCAAGTTTAAAAGTTACTGGAGTGTGTGTCTGTTATCTGTTTCTCAAAGGCATTAATACACATAAATATTTCCTCACACAACCTTTTTGTCTTTCTTAGTTACTGTAAGTGTTTTCTTATCTGAAACTAATGTATCTTAAATGTTGAGTTATTATTTTATTAATAAAATTATGTTTTTCGCAATTCTTAATATTCTATTTCTTTCATTTTTCCAACCAACTTTTATCTAGCAGTTTCATGCTGTAGTGTATTCCGTTCTTACTGGTGAATTTATGGTGACTATTGCACTTTTACTACATCACACTACTTTTGACCAATAAAACGGTACGAAAGGACGTCTTTCAACCAATCTTGGCTGCTTATCGCACAATTTTATCGCGTCCCTAGCATTTGTTTATTTTTATCACTACCCTAGCATTTGTTTCTTTGCTTGCCAACATTTCAAACTGCACTGGTCTGGACGGCAAAAAAAAAAAAAAAAAAAAAAATTCAATCCACTCCAGTCGATGCACAGCAGTTTCAAATATGACTCACCTTGGCATTCAAGAACAATAATTAATAAAGATCACTGGTCATAGCTATGCATCTTCCCTGAAACCCTATTTACAAATAAATGAAGAGCACCATTCGGAAATCCTGAATAAGTTGAGGAATACAGCATGTACATCAACGAGTTCACTTCTTTTACGCACACGTCCAATATAACATCAACTGAACCACCAACCACTAAAACACTCAAATTTGAATACCGTACTTTCAATAATTGTTTCTTTTAAAATTACTCATGTTTATTTTTTATTTCATCATCGTTAATTAAAACTTTCCTTGTTTATTTCAGCATCCCTAATTAAAACTTTTCTAACACATATTTATATTATTTAGGTTATGTTATAGCTTCTGCTATATGATATTAGGGATAGTCACGTATCAGAGATTGTTTAATACTAAGATTTATTGAAAATCATCTGTCAAGTGACGTTGATTACTGGGATCCGGATGATTGAAGTGGAATGCAACTGTTTTAATAAAAACGAAACTGAATCAACACAGCCTTTTTGACTAGTAACCATCCACAGAATTCTATGAAGATTCCATAGTTGGCACAACTGCCATCTAGCGTAATAGTACAATAATACATTTGAAGACAGCTGTATTTTCGTAAGTCAATATTTTATTGTATTGGAGTACTTTGTTACTTCTAATCTTTATATACTTTCTTCTAATCGTGTAATAGTCAATTAAACCCCAGTGAGTTTTGATTTTCTCTAGATAAATCAAAACCTCTAGTGAGATTACTGTTGATAAAACATTTTCTTTACCTACTTCTCAATTCTGACTCTTGACTAGTCTCTGTAGATTACAAGGGACCTTATTACAACTTACGCTGTACAGGTTCTCAACAAGAGTGGCGACCTCCTTATCTTGAACGAAAAGATTGTGACCACCTGGAACATTCTTCATTATGTGCCGTTCAATCTTCTCATTTTCCAGCACTGCAAGTCCATTGTCAATGAGAATAGGTGGAGGTGTTGCTTCAAAGTTGGTTCTGAAACACAAATTTCAAAAGAAGTAATTGACTGTTATATGAAAGTTCACAAAATCTTAAATTAATAGATATTAAACAAGAGTCAGTAAATGTTCATAGAACCTGTCCAAAGCACCCTTAAAATTATTTTCAATGGCATCAGTGAGAATTTTCTCATCCACCTTTCTTTCTATTCATTTTTCTGAAGTAAACTGATATTATTCATTAGAAACAAATAACAAGGCATAATATAAATAACGTTTTTCACACAATTATTTGAAGTTGCATTTATCATATAAGTACTACAACTAGAAAATAAGCAATAATAAGCAACGAACAATTTCAAACGATCAATTTAACTTTAATGCACAAAATCGCCTATAGGCCTACTTTATATACATGAGATGGTACCGGCATCACGAATTGAACTTATGTCTCCAAGGTACCAGTCAAAACATGTTATGTTGCTCCTATGGCATAAAACAACTCTATACGTTCATTCTGGAAAATAGTACTGAAGAAAATAAAATGGCTTTATATTTGTTACCTTAATAACAATCGAATGGACTTAGAAACAAGTCCCATCTAATACCTGCCTCAAAAGAGAATAATATTACTGTATATTACTAAATAAAGTATAGTGTTTTGGATGTAAAAAGATCAAGAGTATTCCTATGAAGTATAAAAACACACAGAATTCAATTATAGAGTAGCATTATATCTATAACTGTTACTAGGCAACGAAAAACCATCATACATATTACTTCATTCCTTAATGAAAAGACTACACTAACAGCAACAAATAACAAACAATAAAGAACAAAAACATCGAAGTATTTGGCCTGTATCAAAGGATCTGAAATTCTGTGAACAAACTGTAGAATTAGCATTTTTTTCCCTTCCCTCCCCACAGAGTTCTGTAACATTTTAAGATAATAATAATAATAATAATAATAATAATAATAATAATAATAATAATAATAATAATAATAATATCAACAACAACAATAAAGCATATCATGTAAAAATTACACTATTTTCATTTGAATTTTCAGCCTTTCAAGAAGATCATGACAAAGTACATGAATATCTTGAAAAAAAAAAAAAAATGTTGTAGTTTTGATTTTAAGTTCATTCTATTATCCGTGTTTATGAAGGAGGGGGGGGCTGAATGGTTAATTGAAAAAATCGGATAATCCGTACCATAAAAATGTTCCGTAAATTTAGTGAATAATATTTACACTTTGGTAATTTCCTCTAGGGCCTTCCATTTAACACGCTAGGTAGTGGATCAAAGTTCACAAATTTAAGTCTCATTGTCAATGATGGCGTTTTTAAGGGGCAAGGAAACTCCTTGTGATGGCTGCCTGTGGAAAGATATGAATAATAGAGGCCTCGTGTTGTAGATTTACATACTTTATACACTCCAAACTCATATCCTGTAGCAAGATGAGCCACAGTTCCTCTTTCCCCAAACCCCTTAATTATTTACAATTTTTTTCCCAATACTTAGCCCAAGCAGCATACTATCAAATAAGTAATACAATAGTTGGGAAAAAAGAAATAACCACTAAGACAAAAATACAGATATATAATTCTATAATTAAACCTATAATACAATATAGTACCGAGAGCTTACCACTCTTAGATAAACATCGAAGTAAATTAACAGCAGTGGAAATGAAATATCTTAGAAGAGCTGTAGGAAAGACCAGAAGAGATAGGATAAGGAATGACAGGATAAGAGAAGAAGTTAAAATGAGAAAAGCATTAACAGAGGTGATTAATGAAAGGCAATTGAAATGGTTTGGGCATGTATATCGTATGGGAGAGGAAAGGAAGGTTAAACAGGTGATGGAAATGAGAGTGGAAGGAAGAAAGAGAAGAGGAAGACCAAGGATTAAATGGGAGGATACAATAGAAAGAATAGGCCAACAGAAAGGAAAAACAATGGTAGAGATGAAGAGAATGTGTAGAGACCGGGAAAAATGGATGAAATGGACGGAGAGAGGCGAACCCGGCACTTAGCAGCAGAAGGGACTGAAGAAGAAGAGAAGAAGAAGACTTAGCCCAAGAAGATTTCCTTTGACACCCATAGAAGACTTTTATATAGAAGTTATACAGTACGACAATTCGATCAGTAGACCATACTGTGTAAGGGTAAAGGCTTGTAATGACACTCTCTAGAAAAAATAATATGCTAATACAATGTACAGTAGGCTACTTCTTATATTGCTGTAGTAAAAAAAGCGAGAGAAAGACAGACTGATAGCTTAATCCACCAATCGGTTAATAGGGTGACGGATAATCTGAGTTCTACTGTAATTAAGATTGATTCATTCATTCATTCACAGTGTTCTGTCCAAGACCTGGTCTTTCACTGCAAACCTAGCATTCTCCAGTCTTTTCTATTTTCTGCCTTCCTCTTAGTCTCCACATAATATGACCCATATATCTTAATGTCGTCCACTATTTGATATCTTCTTCTGCCCCGAACTCTTCTCCCATTCACCATTCCTTCCAGTGCATCCTTCAGCACGCAGTTTCTTCTCAACCAGTGACCCAGCCAATTTCTCTTTTTCTTCTTATCATTTTCAGCATTATTATTTCTTCACCCACTCTTTCCAATACATCTTGTTTCTTATTTTATCTGTCCATTTCACACGCTCCATTCATCTCCATATCCACATTTCAAGTGCTTCTAGTCGCTTCTCTTCACTTCGCCTTAATGTTCATGCTTCTGCCCATATAATGCTACATTCCATACAAAGAACTTAACTAGTCTCTTCCTTAGTTCTTTCTCCAGAGGCCCGCATAAGATGCTCCTTTTTCTATTAAAAGCTTCCTTTGTCATTGCTATCCTCCTATTGACTTCCTGGCAGCAGCTCATGTTACTACTTATAGTACACCCCAAGTATTTAAAGCTGTCCAAATGCTCTACTGCCTCATTTAGAATTCACAATTTCAGCTTCTTTGCTTTTCTTCCTATGACCATTGTCTTCGTCTCGTTTGGATTTATCTTCATCCCATATTGCTCACAGCTGTCATTTATCTTCAGTAGCATATCCCATAATATCATCTCCTCTTCTGCTAACTACCCCATATTATCATGCACGTTACATATCCTATAAATAAAGATAATCTTGGCCATAAACAACAAATATCAATCCTATTTGTAACTTAAAATAATAAATATTTAACAAATGAAGAAAAAAATATTAACTTTAAAAACATGCACTGTGCACATGATACGGTTTTTTTTACCCCCATATTGAAAACAGTTCATTTCAGAGGAAATGGTCACGCAATATTACCCTATAAGGTCTTGCAAGGAGCATCTTCTGCGGACCTCTAGAAAAAGAACTAAGCAAGAGATTAGTGAAGTGCTTTGTTTGGAGTGTGACATTGTATGCAGCAGAAACACAGACATAACGACGAAGTGAAGAGAAGCAAATAGAAGTATTTGAAATATGGATATGGAGAAGAATGAAGCATATCAAGTGAAAAGACAATAATAAATGAAGTTGTGTTGGAAAGAATGGCTGAAGAAAGACTGATGCTGAAACTGATAAGGAAGAAGAAGGGAATTGGTTGGGTCACTGGTTAAGAAGAAACTGCCTCCTGAAGAATACACTGGAAGGAACAGTGAACAGAGCAGAAGAGATATCAGATGATAGATGATATTAAGATAATATGTGAAGACAAAGAGGAAAGCAGAAAATAGGAAAGATTGCAGAAAGCTGGATTTGCAGTAAAAGACCTGCCCTTGAGCAGAACACTATGAATGAAAGAATGAAGGTCTTGCCTAAAAAAATCTTGCCCCCCTTGTCAAGCAAAAACTGCAAACAATACAATATATTCATAGCAATCTAGCAATGCTATCTCCAGGAAGAAGCTAATAGCACAATTTCATATTCAGCTTGTAGAACTGTGATCAGGTTCTTTTATCTAGCTTACTTCACTTTGAAGAGTCTGTTTCAAAATCCACTTACCTGAAATCAGGAGGTGGCTTTTGCATGTCGACTGTTGTCACTTTGAGGCTGATGGTTTTAAGTTCGGCCAGCAGGTACAAATCCATGAAGTATTCCTGGCAGAATAAACATGCTCCTTTTCTACGTCCATCGATTGTGGAAGCCTGAAACAAAACAATGAAAATCTGTTAATGACCAATCCAATATAAATAGCATCAATAATTTAAATTAACAGGTATTATTTCATACATTGTTTCAAACGAAACTTCGCTCTTCCATCTCCTCCACGAATTACTCACTAACATTCGTAGAAATATGTATGGGAGAAAAAAACACACACACATGTACAAGTGTGATATCACATGAAAATAAATTTGGAATATCATATTCTAAGAAAGAAAAGATGAGAAATCAAGAACTTCTTGAAGCCGGAACGGGCCAACAAGGCCCAACAATGATGAAGGAGAGGAGGGGGGAAAGATGGGAACAATTTTCTTTGTTTTCCGCCTTCCTCTTAGTCTTTGCATATGATCCATGTAACTTAATGTTGTCAATCACTTGATTTCTTCTGTGTCGAACTTTTCTCCAATTCATCATTCCTTTCGGTCAATGTAGAGTCTCCACCGCCCACTGAACGAATATCGGTTAAACGAGCGTTGAGCGACTTCCGCCGATTTTGGAATAGACACCGACGTGGTTAGGTTAGGTTAGGTTAGTTTAGTTTACGCTTTTATTATCCCGTCAAGATGAAGGTGAAAGCGATTGAGTGTGATTATTTGTTTTCTATGTTGGCAGTTCAAGTGCGTCGGTGTCTATTCCAAAATCGGCGGAAGTCGCTCAATGCTTGTTTCACCCGAATATTTCACACTTTTATCATTGCCAATGTTGCGCTATACACCAATTTTCGCAAATCTAATGTAAAAGACTGCCTACAAAAGCAACAAGTTATACTAAATGTTTAGGATTAGTGTAAAACTGGCCTATGTCTCCTATAGTGGGCGGGACATAAGTAACATTCACCTTCCTTTCAGTGCATCTTTCAGTAGACGGTGATTTTTTCCCCTTTTGGGTGAATCTTTCTTATGTCCCAGCCACTAATAAATAAATAAAAAATACCTTGAAAATGCTTTGGATTTAAAGTATTGAGTAGTAGATAATTGATGTGATCACTGGGAGAGCTGTAAGTCCACCCAACCCGCCCTAAATACGTACCTTACTTATATACGAAAATAGTCGTGCGCGAACAAAGAATACCGCCATATTTCTTTAATGTAACAGTGGCTTTCAGTGTTGCCAACATACTAACAATATACACACACCTAATCAAACCTAACATAACCTGTCACATAATACACATCTAATCAAACCTAACCTAACCTGTCACATAATACTACACACCTGTAGTAACATTCCTCAGATTTTGTATCACTTCGTTTTCATGTATTGTAGGCTCTGCCAATCGTGTCGGTTTCCATCTAGTGGTAGTGGATCGTACTAATACTACTAATTTGAAGAAGAAGCAGCAATGGCGACTTTCATAATAATTACATTTTACATGTTTCGTGATATACTAAATGTGTTAATGTAGTAATAATTCTCTATATATGATACAATAAGATTTTAAATGTGTTATGGTTGTGATAAAAGTATTGAAAATTGGTTTATGGCGCCACATTGGCAGTGATAAAAGTGTGCAATATTCGTTCAGTGGTTGGATGCTCTAGATTGACCAATTTTTTTATTTTATTGGATTATTTTACGACGCTGTATCAATATCTAGGTTATTTAGCGTCTGAATGAAATGAAGGTGATAATGCCGGTGACATGCGTCCAGGGTCCAGCACCGAAAGTTACCCAGCATTTGCTCCTATTGGATTGAGGGAAAACCCCGGAAAAAACTTCAACCAGGTAACTTGCCCCGACCGGGATTCGAACCCGGGCCACCTGGTTTCGCGGCCAGACGCGCTGACCGTATCTCCACAGGTGTGGACTAGATTGACCAATAAAACTCAATTTCTGGAATAAATAACTAAGAAAAATGACGGGACTGAATAAACCATGCACAGATAAAGATCTTCCAGTTATAGCCAAGAAGGATGAGAGATGCTATAACCTTACCAAAATTGGTGTCATGTGACATAAGTTCACACTCTGGCGAGTCTTTCCTTCCTTTGTCCCCCAAGCATTGACATTGTGAACGAAATACGCAGCAGTACTTCTTTATGCATTTTAATGAAATCGCAAATAGCAACATATAAGCAAACTACTACAGACACAATGACGTCCATAACATACATAAAGATGGGAACGATATATCGGTTTTTACGAAATATCGATATTTTCGTTTCGAATATATCGTTATCGAAATTTTGATTCAATATTTCGTATAATATATCGGTTTTCTCATAAATTTATTCTTAGTAACTTTTGTGTTCACAATGAAAATGGTACAGACTTTATTTCTTCTGACTGCAAAACATTTTAACGACAATTATTACTTTGTATGACGATCACCATTCGTTTTAATATTCTTCAGTCTATTTGGGATGGAACGGACCAACTTTTCACAGTATGAAGGTTCAATATTGTTCCATTCTATTTGGAAAGCATTCTTAAGGTCATTCCTGTTGGATATATTATGTTTCCGGATATTCTCTTTCAGCAAATTTCACAAATTTTCAATTATATTTATGTCTGGAGACTATGGATAGGTGTCCAGTAGATAAGGGCAATTATAGAACTGCCACATACGTACTTTGTGCGAGATCGTGCGTATTTGCTTGGTTTCCGCACAAAACCAATCAGCGGAAAGTCTAAAATTCCACATTCAGTATTCCCAACCTAACACACATAACAATTTCCCTCTTCTTACCGCTTAAATGACATATTGATTTTACTGCTTTAGGCTTTTAACATATTATTTTTAGAGACGTTCAATATAGTAATAATTATAAATTGGAAACTTACCACTGCAATTTCACCTAAATTGCACTGTTAATTATTGTTTTTAAATATTTGCAAAAATTAAGTAAACTCTACAACTCCACTGTAGTTACTGCATTCGTGATGCAAGTAACATTAAGGAAGCCGTGAAAAAACCAACAAGATTCCAGACTCATCCAAAGAGTTTGTAATACTATATATATTACAAACTCTTTGGACTCATCATAGACTGGGGGAAGACAGACGTATATCACGGCCTGCTGGAGTATAGTAAACACAGAAAACATCTATGCTGTGAAAGTTCATGTTAACTTCACAATAAAACGTTAACTGGATCTGCGTTTACAAGCTTAATGTAATGTATATGAGGAAGTAAAACAACCTTCCAAGTGCATTTTAAAGCGGATACAACCATCCTTGCAGACTATGCGTAGTTCCGCTTGGCCGCTACCTTCATGCTGCTGTGACTGCAAGATTTGTGACAATGAAGTAATAACTAAATGCTAGGCAGACGTTGCAGCAATTCTAAGCTGAAAGTACCGCTAATTTGTCATGATGTAACACGAAAGGATAACCTCCTCGACATTACCCTGTAGGTAATATCTAGGAGATTTATCCCCAGGCGAAAAAATAATCAATATAGTAGGTGTTATTGCGATACAAGCGTGGTAAGTGCATTATAACAGAATCGAGAAAAAGTTAGAGAAGCCGAGACGAAGTCGAGTCTTCTCTATTTCCGAGATTATGTTACGCACTTAACACATGTTTTGCATACTATTTTATGACAGATTTTAATAAAAATAAATAAATTATTAGTAATCATTTTTTTTAAATAAACAGTTTGTTTTTGGACGCTCAAGGCTTCTGAACTTCTCATAGGTTGCATTAGTATCGAGCTTAATGGTGAGGGATCGACGGGGAAAGGAGAGCGATTCTGACGTCACAAGATAGCTGAGCGCGCCAAAGCTCAAATGCTTCAAAGCAGTATCTCGTGTTTTTTCTTGTTTATGTTGTTTTGAATGCATTATGACAGGTCAAAGGTGTGCTGTTGCTGTATGCAACAATTCTAACAATAGAAATAAAGAGCTGTATTTCTTTACCATTCCTAAAGATTTAGGAATTAGAAAAAATGGGTAACTGCGTGCAAAAGACAGGATAAATTCAATCCTGATATATACAAGCAGAGTATGCTCTGATCATTTTAAAGATAACGATTTTGTTCCTGATTTTCGAGCAGCTTTAATGAAAATAAAGCCGAAACGACCGAGAATGTTAAAGCCTACAGTTAAGTTTAAATCACATAGGCCTATATAAGTAGCCTACATTAATACCAGCTTTGCATAATAATAATAATTATGGTTAGGTTCATCTATGTTAACCTTCAAATTATTTTCTTTCTTTTGTAATTTCCGCTGGCTCGTACATAACTTACAGTTAACAAAATAATCATGCTACTTATACTAACAGTCGCATACCAAAGGGGTGGAGGTTTAGCGACTGATACAGTGATGTTTTTTCACTACAATTCTCGTTATATTGATTTTATATTAACGATTTATGACATTTTGTCCTTATGGCATATTCAGCCTCATAAAAGCCTCCTGTGACAATTCATTATTGAGTTATAATGATTATTGTAAATGAATGTATGGCTGACATTTCATTGCCGATACATGCTCCTTTTTCCAAACTTTAGAATGAGGTATTAAAAAGCATTCAATGTTAGAATTTTTATAAACACAAGACTGGAAACTGGCATACGAAAACGGACGGCAGACACTGAGAGCATACGAATTGTTAAGAAATACAGAAAAATAATGCAGTGATAAGTGTAAGTGCAGTTTTTATATACACGGTATAAATACTTTCAACGTATTTTATATTATACCATGATACGTACACAACTGATTTATACCCACTGCAATGTTTTTATTTCTGGCGGTCTGAGTGTCCTGGTTTCGAGCACGCAATCGCACACATCCTTGAAACAGATTCTTCCATGTGTCACCTACCGGGAAATGGTATGAAATAATGGAGATTGGACAGGATGCTGTTCATGCCTTACATCAGCGGTCATCAGCATAGTGCACCCTCGGGCTAGCGTCTCTTACCCGCGGATAAGAGGCGTGCATCCATGGCTGCTGGCAAGTATACTTTCTACCTCTCTCTTCTGCACGACAAGTGTATATTCCGATACTCTTCTTACCCTTTACCCATTTCAGCGAATGTTGACGACCACTGCCTTATATAAAAAAAACGGGAGAATCCCGAGAAAACTCCCAATTGCGACTTGTTCGCCGCAAGTATCGCTATGGATTTTTGAAATGAAAAATTCATCGATACTCGAGTGTTTTTGTTTGTGTGTCCACCGACAGAAAAATGCGTGGAGATATTACGAACTTTCGTTATTCCAACACAATGAAGCACACGAGTAATATGCGTTACAAGAGCGGTATGTTGAAGTTTTCATGTTCGAGGAAAAGTTTGAAAAAGCGAAACGTAGTTGAGCTTTTTTAATTTTCGAGAATTGAAAGAAAACATACCGCTCGTGTATCGTACATTATTTTGTGCGAAGATCGTTTATTACATACCTGAAAGAGGAATTTCTAATCAGTTGCAATGAAATCTCCATCTTGGTTTCTGTTCAATGACGGAAAATTTGCAAAACAAAAATATCTATCTTCAACATTGTTGCTTTAAAATGTTTTCTGTGTTTACTATACTCCAGCAGGCCGTGATATACGTCTGTCTTTTTTCCCCCAGTCTATAAATGCGAACTTAAAACAAACAGCTTCCTTAATGTTGCATGCATCACGAAATGCAGTAACTTTAGTGGAGTTGTAGAGTTTACTTAATTTTTGCAAATATTTAACAACAATAATTAACAGTGCAATTTAGGTGAAATGGCAGTGGTAAGTTTCCAATTTATAATTATTACTATATTGAACGTCTCTAAAATAATACGTTAAAAGCCTAAAGCAGTAAAATCAATATGTCACTTAAGCGGTAAGAAGAGGGAAATTGTTATGTGTGTTCGGTTGGGAATACTGAATGTGGAATTTTAGACTTACCGCGGGTTGGTTTTGTGCGGAAACCAAGCAAATACGCACGATCTCGCACAAATAAATTACCCGTCTCAGCGGTGTGCGCTGTGGCGTAATGGCAGCTTATATGGATACAAACTTGGCAATCAGAGTGCGATTTCGGGTGAGCGAAGTGGATCTTTAATTTTGCATCATTCTGTGTTACTCCAGCAGACACTCCTGTACTTGGAGTGTGTGGCATACATGACTCATCATTAGAGCTGGGACGAAACGGGTCTAACGAGGTCCAATCCTTGAAAGCAGGTAATTGTTGTGATTATGATGGCGGTACTGTTATAAAAATAAGTGTCGGGAGCTAGCGACCACAGAAGCATGGAAAAGCGCAACTCTGCTATCACGTTCAAAATGTGGAATTTGCATGAAACTTCATATTTTAATTCACTGAATAAACCTACGTTAATATTACATTTAAATAACGAAAATGATACAAAGAAAATCAATAATTCACTGAATAACCCTAAGTTAATACTGCATTTAAATAACGAAACTGATGCAAAAATAATCAATAATTCACTGAATAACCTCAAGTTAATACTGCATTTAAATAACGAAACTGATGCAAAGATAAGCAATAATTCACAGAATAACCCCAAGTTAATACTGCATTTAAATAACGAAACTGATAATCAATAGATAATAACAAAATAATGCAATTACAATTATTCAAGTTAATACTGCATTTAAATAACGAAACTGATGCAAAGATAATCAATAATTCACTGAAGAACCCCAAGTTAATACTGCATTTAAATAACGAAACTGATGCAAAGATAATCAATAATTCACTGAATAACCCCAAGTTAATACTGCATTTAAATAACGAAACTGATGCAAAGATAAGCAATAATTCACAGAATAACCCCAAGTTAATACTGCATTTAAATAACGAAACTGATACAAAGATAATCAATAATTCACTGAAGAACCCCAAGTTAATACTGCATTTAAATAACGAAACTGATAAAAGATCAATCAATAATTCACTGAAGAACCCCAAATACTGTTAAATAACTGATGCAAAATAATTAAATAAGAACCCCAAACTGATTTAAATAACGAAACTAATAATCAATAATTCACTGAATAACCCCTAAGTTAATACTGCATTTAAATAACGAAACTGATGCAAAGATAATCAATAATTCACTGAAGAACCCCAAGTTAATACTGCATTTAAATAACGAAACTGATGCAAAAATAATCAATAATTCACTGAATAACCCCAAGTTAATACTGCATTTAAATAACGAAACTGATGCAAAGATAATCAATAATTCACTGAAGAACCCCAAGTTAATACTGCATTTAAATAACGAAACTGATGCAAAGAAAATCAATAATTCACTGAATAACCCCAAGTTAATACTGCATTTAAATAACGAAACTGATAAAATAATCAATAATTCACTGAATAACCCCAAGTTAATATTTAAATAACGAAACTGATGCAAAGATAATCAATAATTCACTGAAGAACCCCAAGTTAATACTGCATTTAAATAACAATAATTCACAGAATTTAATACTGCATTTAAATAACGAAACTGATACAAAGATAATCAATAATTCACTGAAGAACCCCAAGTTAATACTGCATTTAAATAACGAAACTGATGCAAAGATAATCAATAATTCACTGAAGAACCCCAAGTTAATACTGCATTTAAATAACGAAACTGATGCAAAGATAATCAATAATTCACTGAAAACCCCAAGTTAATACTGCATTTAAATAACGAAACTGATGCAAAGATAATCAATAATTCACTGAATAACCCCAAGTTAATACTGCATTTAAATAACGAAACTGATGCAAAGATAATCAATAATTCACTGAATAACCCCAAGTTAATACTGCATTTAAATAACGAAACTGATGCAAAGATAATCAATAATTCACTGAATAACCCCAAGTTAATACTGCATTTAAATAACGAAACTGATGCAAAGATAATCAATAATTCACTGAATAACCCCAAGTTAATACTGCATTTAAATAACGAAACTGATACAAAGATAATCAATAATTCACTGAATAACCTCAAGTTAATACTGCATTTAAATAACGAAACTGATGCAAAGATAATCAATAATTCACTGAATAACCCCAAGTTAATACTGCATTTAAATAACGAAACTGATGCAAAGATAATCAATAATTCACTGAATAACCCCAAGTTAATACTGCATTTAAATAACGAAACTGATGCAAAGATAATCAATAATTCACTGAAGAACCTCAAGTTAATACTGCATTTAAATAACGAAACTACTGCAAAGATAATCAATAATTCACTGAATAACCCCAAGTTAATACTGCATTTAAATAACGAAACTGATGCAAAGATAATCAATAATTCACTGAAGAACCCCAAGTTAATACTGCATTTAAATAACGAAACTGATACAAAGATAATCAATAATTCACTGAATAACCCCAAGTTAATACTGCATTTAAATAACGAAACTGATGCAAAGATAAATCAATAATTCACTTGAATAACCCCAAGTTAATACTGCATTTAAATAACGAAACTGATACAAAGATAATCAATAATTCACTGAATAACCCCAAGTTAATACTGCATTTAAATAACGAAAATGATGCAAAGATAATCAATAATTCACTGAAAAACCTCAAGTTAATACTGCATTTAAATAACGAAACTGATGCAAAGATAATCAATAATTCACTGAATAACCCCAAGTTAATACTGCATTTAAATAACGAAACTGATACAAAGATAATCAATAATTCACTGAATAACCCCAAGTTAATACTGCATTTAAATAACGAAACTGATACAAAGATAATCAATAATTCACTGAAGAACCCCAAGTTAATACTACATTTAAATAACGAAACTGGTGCGAAGAAAATCAATAATTCACTGAATAACTTCCAGTTAATACTGAATTTAAATAACGAATCTTATAAAAAGAAAATCAATAATTCACTGAAAACCCCAACTTAATACTGTAATGCATTTAAATAACGAAACTGATACAAAGATAATCAATAATTCACTTGAATCATCCCAAGTTAATATTGCACTTAAATAACGAAACTGGTGCAAAGAAAATCAATAATTCGTTGAATAACCCCCAGTTAATACTGCATTTAAATAACGAAACTGATACAAAGATGATAATTCACTGAATAACCCCAAGTTGATACCGGTACTGAATTTAAATAACGAAAGTGATAAAAGGAAAATCAATAATTCACTGAAAACCCCAAGTTAATAGTATAATGCATTTAAATAACGAAACTGGTGCAAAGAACATGTATAATTCACTGAATAACACCAAGTTAATACTGCATTTAAATAACGAAAGTGATGAAAGGAAAATCAATAATTCACTGAAAATCCCAAGTTAATACTGTAATGCATTTAAATATATTATATTATATGTTACAATTATCATCAAAATAAATAAATCAAATAAGAAAAAAATAACGAAACTGGTGCAAAGAAAATCAATAATTCACTGAATAACCCCAGTTAATACAGCATTTAAATAACGAAATGATAAAAGTAAAATCAATAATTCACTGAATAACTCCAAGTTAATTCGGAATATGTGTGATAAGAACTTTCTTGTGTTAAATTTTAACGTACCTTGTTAACACAAGAAAGTTCTTATCATACATATTCCGCAGTGATACAGTGTTAAAAGTTGTGTAATTAAGATGTCCAAGCTAATGCTACATTTAAATAACAAAACTGATGCAAAGAAAATCGAACACAAAATAACACAACTTTTGCTACAAAAATGTGTGCAACGATTCGTGTGAGACAAGCTGTAACAATGTGTAGCATGCAACAAAATGTCATACCGGTACTTCAGTTTATATCACCCTTGGCTTATTGTAGTAATATCACAGTCTAGTATATACAGTCGCGAAGCTCAATACGTAGTAAATATGCAAACATTAGATAGTTGCTCACCACTAGGATCGCTAATATCGCCTCATTACAGGCAATGCAAAATAGAACCGTCACAGTCTATTGTTTCTAGCACCCTCAAAACTCAAGCTTCGTGACTGTATATACTAGTATCGATATTAAACCTGCAACATCTTCGTTCCAAGACCAACGAGTCTACCCTCGACTATTCCCCGAGCTTGGTTAGCACTTCAATTCACTCCGTAGCTGAAAAAGTAGCAATCGATAGGGCGGATTTACGGAAATGTATGGTTCCAAGACTGTAATAAACACACGGAGAATACAGCACGATATCCTCCACTTACTCATCTCCAATTTTTTTTTTATTTTTTTTTTTTTTGCCATTCTCTCGTCTTTCTTTGTTTTACGTATAATATTATTAATTTATTCATTCACTTCTTTTATATTTCCATTAAGAGGCCTACGGTCTTCTTTAACTTGCTTATTTAACGACGCCGTATCAACTACGAGATTATTTAGCGTCGATGTGATGGTGATAGTGAGATGAGGCCGAGGATTCGCCATAGATTACCTAACATTCGCCTTAAGGTTGGGGAAAACTTCGGAAAAAAAACCTAACCAGGTAATCAGTCCAAGCGGGAATCGAATCCGCGCCGAGGGCAACTCCGGATCGGCAGGCAAATGCATTAGCCGACTGAACTACGCCGGTAGCAATACGGCCATCCTCACCCCATTTTCTTGCTTTCTCTCTTTCTTCATTAATGGTTTCACATATTCACTTGTTTTCAACTCAATCGTTTTAATTGTTTTTGGGGGGTTTCTTTCATATTCTTTTTTATTTCATTCACACTTTCTTCCTCCACTTCTTTTATACTTACTTACTTACTGGCTTTTAAGGAACCCGGAGGTTCTTTGCCGCCCTCACACAAGCCCGCCATTGGTCCCTATCCTGAGCAAGATTAATCCATCTGTCATCATATCCCACCTCCCTCAAAACCATTTTAATATTATCTTCCCATCTACGTCTCGGCCTCCCTGAAGGTCTTTTCCCCTCCGGCCTCCCAACTAACACTCTATATGCATTTCTGGATTCGCCATACGTGCTACATGCCCTGCCCATCTCAAACGTCTGTAATTAATGTTCCTAATTACGTCAGGTGAAGAATACAATGCGTGCAGTTCTGTGTTGCGTAACTTTCTCCATTCTCCTGTAACTTCATCCCTTTTAGCCCCAAATATTTTCCTAAGCACCTTATTCTCAAACACCCTTAACCTATGTTCCTCTCTAAAAGTGAGAGTCCATAAAGAACAACCGGTAATATAACTGTTTTATAAATTCTAACTTTCAGATTTTTGGACAGCAGACCGGATGATAAAAGCTTCTCAACCGAATAAAAACAGGCATTTCCCATATTTATTCTGTGTTTAATTTCCTCCCGAGTATCATTTATACTTGTTACTGATGCTCCAAGATATTTGAACTTCTCCACCTCTTCAAAAGATAAATTTCCCATTTTTATATTTCCATTTCGTACAATATTCTCGTCACGAGACATAATCAGAGACCTGCAAGAGAGCGATGCTTAACGATATCTGAGATCGGTTTTACCGAATGCGCTTCGTGTGTAATCGCTCGAGCTCGGGTTTGGCCTGCGCTCGCTCGAGCTCGCCCGGGGGATCGCTCCCCTGTCGGAACGAGCGCTCGCTTCAACCACTATACGCGAAGCAGTTGCTACAGTACTACGTAGTACAGCATTGGTAAAAATCGAAAGAATTCATTTGATTATCAAAACCATTCGAAATAATAGAAATATTCACAATATCACTCGATTATTCATTGATTTTGCTTACCACCACAACAAGCCGTATGAAGTTACACAAAATATGTACTCTGATAACAGAATGTGTTCCATTTTAAGATAATGATAAGAGCTTCGAGTTCAGAATCATATTTAGAATGATAAGCTTCAATTTTCTGTGTTTGTTGCGTACTGACTCTTCTAACAGCCCCAGTATCTGACCCTGATCTTCATTAAATTAAACACCTGACCTACATGGCGATAAGAAAAAAGAGCGCTGCTCTCAGGCTATAGGCCTACGTATAGAATGAGTAATCAACATACTGCAATGTTATTGAACAATTCATTCATGCATTCGAATGATTTAATCCTACAATGGAATAATCATAGAAATCATTCGATTGTTTTCAACAATTATATATTTTAGTGGAAATTTAATTAATTACACATTTTTCTTTGTTTAGATTGAAAGAGCCTGAAATGATTTTCTGTATAAATATATTTCATTCGTACTCAGTTTAACATTTAACTTCAAAAACAAACTGAGACACAAATTTAATCGTAATAATATTGTAAATGCAAATGAAATGTTTGGTTATATTACTATAAAATGTATATAAAACCGAGAAATTACATTTAATACGTGATAACTAAAAATGTCTATCGAAGTATGAAATGCAAATAATAAACTAGTAGCGATATATTTTGTTTCATCTCGAACGTAATATGAACTTTACTCATATTAACTTGCGAATATTTTTATTTTTTTATTTTAGTAGGTTATTTTACGACGATTATCAACAGCTTAGGTTACTTAGCGTCTGAATGAAATGAAGGTGATAATGCCGGTGAAATGAGTCTGGGGTCCAGCACCGAAAGTTACCCAGCATTTGCTCGTACTGGGTTGAGGGAAAACGCCGGAAAAAACGTTAACCAGGTAACTTGCCCCGACCGGGATTCGACCCGGGCCACCTGGTTTCGCGCTGACCGTTACTCCACAGGTGCGGACAATCCTATGTAAAGGTTTTCTTATCCTTTACTTCTCCGAATTTAGTCAAGCAGAGCTAGTAACTGCTTTCCATTTTTTTCCACTATCTGACTCTGCTGATTTAACTTTATTTTCGGCATTTTTTGACATCGTGTCTTGTAATCTTTTACCATCAACAGAGACGGTGTCCGAGCCTCTGCTCAAATCGACGTCGATACTATTGAATCATCTTCAACATTCGTTTTGATGAAACGTACTGATTAGATAAGCCTACAATTCACCTATTACTGCTACCGGAAGAGCACTCATGAACACCGAGCGCTCGTCCTCAGACCCGATCGCTCAGTGTGTTGCCTTACTTCGTGATTTATCGGAAATATTCGTAGATGATCGCTATTCATTCCGTCAGTGCCTTCCTGGACTGATAACGATATCCCGCGCTCGCTCTCTTGCAGGTCTCTGGACATAATCATATACTTTGTCTTTTCGGGATTTACTTCCAAACCTATCTCTTTACTTGCTTCCAGTAAAATTCCCGTGTTTTCCTAATCGTTTGTGGATTTTCTCAACATATTCACGATCCGAAACAAGATAATGTAACCAGTTCATTTCTCTGTTATCCTGGACATTCCTAATGGCATACTATAGAGCAAAGTTAAAAAGTAAAGGTGATAGTGCATCTCCTTGCTTTAGCCCACAGTGAATTGGAAACGCATCTTATATATATATATATATATATATATATATATATATATATATATATATATTTCCGACATCAAATATTGCATGTTATCGTGGCGTAATCATCTTAACTCTTTAAGTTTTGAATTAAACAAGTGCAATGTAAAAAATAAACGATTCTCTAGAGGCGAATACAATCTAAGCAAATCTGTAAATTTTGAGATACTTTCGTAGGAAAGCGGTTTCACAAAACTTTTTATATTTACATGTAGCGTATTTCTACTCGTATAATAGGTTAATTAAAATCACATGATATATTCCGGGCTTCTCTTATCATAATCACAGCTCTGCAACAAGTTCATCGTCCTACTTTCACTTTTATATACATTTATATATAAATATTACCCATTAATTAGCAGTCTACCTAATAACATCACTTTTATTCTGCAAGTCAATGAAATGGTTATAAAAGCCATGATTATAAAACAGTGCAATAATCTTTTTAAGTGAGAGTGTGGAGGCTAGACTAGTTCAGAGCACAGCATTAACTTTCTCACAGTTTTCCCTTTCCGAGATTCTTTCAGAACAATGAAAATGAATGCATGTACAATACAAAGCATTTTCTTGAAATATGTTATACAAATATAACATCTTCTGCTTAAGGAAGTACAGGATGTTAAAAAAGTCACGTGGCCAGTTTCTCCAAGAAATGTTTAATTTGGCTTAACTAGTTAAATTAACAGCCTGTTTATTTTTAACGTTTGGTTAATGTATTTTCCATTTCTTAAACATCATTTTGTTTAAAACAACCAACACTTAACTATAGTAGACGTTAACACTAAACAACTCAATAGCAATGATTTGTAAGGCAATTTTTATTGGCTGATATTATTCTTTAAATTCTGTATAGTAGAGTATGTCATGAAACACGTAAAAATCATAACCTGTATTATACAGTTGATCGATAAAAAAGAAGACAAACGAAAGTTGTAGATGACTATTATTGAATAATAATGTTATTACCAAATATCTTACTATAATAATACCGGACATGGTTTTAAGTGCGAACGACGATGGTGCTGCAATCTACCTGCCGGGATGGAGATACTCGCGAAACAAGCTGTAATCAACTGCAATGTAATTGTTGTTGGGCTAGTTAATTTGTTAACAGTTTTATGAATTAGTACTAGTGTTAAAACTTCAGGGTGTGTATGTGCTGTTTATAATTGTGACAGTTGCAGCATTACTAATTGCTCCAAATCGTACTTTCGATTTCCGACAGTTCATAAAACGTACCTAAGTCAACAACATTCTTTAGTAGGCCTAATTCCTTCGTCTTTGTATTGATATAAAATATATTTAGACCTAATAAATAAATAGAAGTTAAAATGTATTGGATTTTAAGGTTTTATCAAATTAAGCTTTATTGTTGTCCACACCCTTTACTAATTATTACAAGCATCAGATTACTATCAATTTTATCTTTGCAGTTGTCAGCAATGCGTATATAAAACATTACTGTAAATTCATTTTTAATATCAGATTGATTTTGTCTCGGTAAACCAAAGAAAAAACAATTAATTACGGAAAGTAATATGAAGTATGCAATATTTCTCATAATATGCAGCTTTGATATAAGATAATAATTTTACATTAAATATTATTCAACATTCCTTAAGTGTTTCATATATAATTCCACATTAGTAACTCACGTTTTAAACAATAGTTCGAATCTCGCTATGTTAATATTTGTATATGAGGTAATTCCATCCCTCTGCGCTAGATGTCAGATCCGCGATTTTTCGCACTCACGCCAATGCTGCTAGTATACAGCTGTCCGGTACAGTACTAATGCTAACATATGACTTCTCAAAGAAGGAATTTTTGCTGAAACCTTTTTAATGTAATACTCACTGTGTATTTTGAAACACTATTGACAATGACTATAGTTAGTTGAAAAGAGCCAGTATCATGGAATCAAGAGTAAATAGTATATGTTGAATTGAAGTGGTCTATTTCTGGTTGTAGGATATTCAAATCTGGTTTAAATTTCTTGTAAAATTTTGAGGCCTACTCGTTTTGAAAATCTATCTTGTCATTGAATATCATGCATAGTATATAAATCATTCCTAGTTTTCTTGCCACGTTGAGATCCTACATTTTTCAACTATTCAATATATAATAGCTCAACATCAAAATAAGCAGCCAATATGATGATCAGTTCACATTTGAAGAATATCTCCCGTATATTAGCTTTCAAAAGTATCTTTAAAATGTTATATTATCAGTCATTCACGAAACATTCCTTAAACAGAGACATAAAATATTATTTTCACATAAACAATTCATTAAATGGCGATCTTATTCGTGTTAATTGTGTAAGCATGTGCGGCTTACAGCTGTTTCGGTGCTTCTTCACACCATCCTCAGAGCCTACTATATCTCGGCATCATCTTGAACTTCGCTTCGAACTTCGCGAAGCACCGAAACAGCTGTAAGCCGCACATGCTTACACAATTAACACGAGTAAGATCGCCATTTAATCAATTATTTATATTCAAGTGTTAAAAGTAGTGTACGAAAGATTCAACATGGATTATTTTCACAACTTCTGTTTGAACAGCTGTGGTGTCATCCGCCATATTTAACTATCTGTCAAATGAGTTAACTGCCTGAAATCCTACATTTAAAGTTAACAAACACTTAAGTATCAAATATGTGTAGGTTTATTACAGTCAAATTACTTATCAATAGTATTCACGTTGAACTATTACAATGCTACATGAAATGGTATATAAAAGGTTTTGACAAACGTTTTCGCCATAACCATGGCATCTTCAGGTCATATTAAAAGAGAACAAAGTAACACATGATGAACACTTAAAAATATTCAGGTTAAAACAATCGTTAAAAGTTTAAAAACTGGTGTGATAGGCAGTTAGAACATATGCCATAAAATTTTTTTACATGTAGCATGAAATTAACACCATTATGGCATATGTTCTAACTGCCTATCACACCAGTTTTTAAACTTTTAAGATTGTTTTAACCTGAATATTTTTAAGTGTTCATCATGTGTTACTGTGTTCTCTTTTAATACGACCTGAAGATGCCATGGTTATGGCGAAAACGTTTGTCAAAACCTTTTATATACCATTTCATGTAGTACTGTAATGGTTCAACGTGTGTACTATTGATAAGTAATTTCACTGTAATAAATCTACACATATTTGATACTTATATTATACTTATCGGACCCAACATGCCTTTAAAATTAACAAACACTTATCTGTTAAGCCAAACTAGTGCTGAAGACATGAAATAACTATATTTAACAAAATGTTTAGAGTTTAACATTCGTTAAATGTTCTAACAATACTTAGAGAAACCGGCCAACAATGCAGTTGTTGTTAAAGTGAAGCAGCTAAGTGAGAAGAAATGCTTAGTAGCACTGTCTGGAAGAGTGGAACTGTGAAGTCCCTTCAGGTGCGGTCCTAGCCTTCTCACTTGCCTCCACCCTCTACCCTTCATTAAATCTTTGGGGAAAAAACCCAATGGAAAATTCAGTTCAGATGGGTGAAAGCCCGTGTAGGAATTACAGGCAACGAGTTGGCGGACAAATCGGCAAAAGCAGCTGCTGAAGATGGAGAACTACAGACCATTTATGATGAAATCCCCAAATCGACAAGCAAACCTAAGATACAGGAAACAGCAGTGGCGGTTCCTCGGGGGAGGGAAGGGAGGAACGTCCTCCTGACGTTTTTCTTCTTCTGAAAGTAAATACGAAATGAAATATATGCCTTGAAAGTCGAGGAAGATTCGATAATTTTTAAGTTCACAACTATAAGAAAACCCCGGTTGATCGAGTTTTAAACGATGCGCACTTATGTGCTGCTAGAAAACTGTGAGAAAGATGCGAGATTGTTTGTGTGGAGGAAAGTCAATCCATTCCTCCTTTATTTCAGTTAACACACATAGACAACAGCGCACTAGCGGCCAGAGAAAGAAGCAGAGTTTCAAAGCAAGTAAATGGACGGATAGGGAGGAGATCCTCCTCTGAATCAGCGCATGGGCGGGAAATAGAAACCGACTGATCGTGCAGCAAAGCTCGCTACCGCTGCCATCTAACGATGCTGTATTCAACCAGACTATAACACATCTAGGAGGAGGCACAATAAATACAGTTTTAACCCAAAGCTATGAAATACACCATATAAACTTTTTAAAAATTATAAATCAAAATATATTATTAATTGCACTTTATATAAACTACTATTCATGGTTTGAAACTTTCGAGGATATCTGAAAGTTGAAGTTGGATTTATGTAAAACAAAGAGGAAGTAGTTCTACGTTAGTATCGCAGATCTTTTTGGCCCCTGAAATTCACTTCCATTCACTGTCTACTAGACAGGACAACAGTCAAGTTGTCAGTTTTGTATAAATATATTTGAAATTGAAAGTACTCCAAACTACATTATTTTAACGTAAGAAAAATTAATCGGCCACCGGCAGCTTTGAACAATAATGGTAGTATGACTTTACAAGATCTGACAATCTTCAAAAGAATGTGATACTGAACTTGTAAAATGTACATGACAACACAGACCACGTGGTGGGTGTAGTGTTCTCGTTTTCCTAACAGATTATTTCCCATTTCCCACTTCAGTAAAACGGTTCCGGTTACGTGTTAGTAACTAGTCTCTCCCAACACGTGTGATGCTGTAGTGTGCGCGAAAAATGCTGTGAGGTTGTGGATTTTCTTGTAATTGTTAATTTGTTCTATTATTCAACAATGAATGGAAATGAAAACATACTATATTTTGGACAAATTAGGAAATTCAGTTTGCAAGAACAGATTATTGCTATACAAAAGGGAAGGCCAACCCTAACACTACCTGGTCCTGCATGTAGGCTAACAGGGTATCATCAGTGGCAGAACAAGTGGAGTAGTACAAACAAAGGGGCTCTTTCCAAATCCTTCTTCTTTCAATCAAAGAGAGACTGAAGATAAAACTACCCCTTACACCGGAATTCACAGCAATCATCTCGGGCCATGGAAAAACCAAAGCTTACTTACACAGATTCCACTTCATAGAAGATCCAGATGTATATGCAATAACATCCGGCAAACTGTAAACCACCTAATCTATGAATGTCGGTACACATGACAGCAGAGATCAGTTTTAATAGCAGATATACATAAAAATGGAGGAACTTGGCCAGTTACCAACCAACAGCTAATAAGATTTCATTTGAAAGCATTCTGTAAATATGATACAACAAACTGTAAATATAGAATATACAAAAACAGAAGGTAAAATAGATACAAAATTCAGATAGTAGATTAGAAAGTACAGTTAGATTCTAAACGGTTATTTTACTACTGAAGTTAAAGTAAAAAAAAAAAAAAAAAGGGCAGTTTGATTCCAACTGAGCAGTTCACCATATTTCCTGCTAACCATTAACTTGGCAAAGCTTCATTCTCACACTAGTTTATTAAGCCTTGTCGGACCGTAAAGAAAACAACTATCGCAATGTTCATATTTTATATGTTGTACAATATTATAGTAATGTGAATTTTTAACAATTTTCCTATCAATTTTTTTTCTATTGTTCTATTAAAATTATGGGATATAGCCTATTAACCTGTTGTATCCTATAGGATACTTTGTCAATTTAAGGGTTAAATTCTGCAATGAAACATATCTTAACCCTATTTTTTTTATAATTTTGGAGAAAGTTCAGTTTGATTCTAGACGACTCAACTATAAAATTCTATTTCCCTTGTCTGAATCAGAATTTGTTGTGAATGTGGGCTTTCACAATACTAATAATTACATAGGTTATGTCAACTGACATGCAGTAGGGCTACATTTTCTTCCCTAGCATATGAACAGGCAGAGTTAGGTACCTTTAACTATTTCATTACTTCTCACAAGCAAACATTCTGATGGGGGCAGATAAAAAAAAGTTAAATTTTTTCTTCCACCATTTTAATAATGTCAAAAGAAGTGCTTACACAAATTTTGATCACTCGACCGAAATTATGAGGCAGTCCAAAAAGTGATATTTCCTAAGCCGTTTACAGAAAAAAACACAACTGCATGGAAAGATTTTTTGAAACATATACAGCAACTGTTGCGCTATTTTGTCAACATATTCCTCACTGGAATTGAGACATTTATCACAGTATGGGATCAATTTTTGTATCCTTGTGTCGTAGAAGTCAGCCGCCTGGGATCGGAATCAATGTTTGACAGCCGTCTGCACCTCTCTGTCGATCCCATTATATGACAAATGTCTCAATTCCGGTAGGGAATATGCTGAAAAATAGCTCAACAATTCCTGTGTCCGTTCCAATTAATTTTTTCAATGATTGTGTATTCTTTCTGTTAACGATCCCTGGTGAAATTTTCTTACGGCCCTCGTAATTGCGGTCAAGTGCCAAAATGTATATAGGCCTAAGCACTTCTTTTGACATTATTACATGGTGAAAGAAAAAAAAAAACTTTTTATTATCTGCCCCCATCAGAAAGTTTGCTTGTCAGTTTGAGCGTACACTGTGTTCTTAGTTATTGACAACCTGAATTATGTATTAAAAATGCTATTACTGCTGTGTAATTTAATAGTGCTGACAAAGAGATATAATCTCTGTGCACTGACAGTCTTACTAATAAACCGTGTATAGTTTTTATACGAGACTTATGCAGAGTTGAGACAGAAAACGTTACTAATAAACCGTGAATAAGCTATGAACGTATAAATAGGCTGTAACTATACAATGGGAATTGCTTTGCAGTAGTTATATATACGAAACCCCTTGTTTAAGCGTTGTATATAGGGAAAAAATGGCCGCCCCTCTAACAGCTGTTCGTATCGACTGTCATTTTATGATGATGTTTACCTTGTAACCCAACGAGTTAGATACTATAGAAAGGACAAAGGCTTCAGAAAGTTGAAGACAATTGAACATTGGTCCGCCATGTTTCGGTTAGTCAAAACAAAGGAGCGTGGCTCGGATGTTGTAGGAAATGACTGTGATGAAGTTAGTATTATTGTGAATTGAGTTACATATTAAGACTATGTTAATAAGTAAAAAGTAAAATACACACAAAACGTTACGTTTTATAACAGCTGTAGGCCTATGTTTTATTGGTTTCACTAAATATAGCCCAGATATTAAATGACAAGCTATACTCGATGCAACCAAAGCAAAGCACCTAAAGACGGATGAATTTAATCGACAGAAGAAAAATAAATAATTTTTTGACTTCGTCACAAATTTAATTACCTTACAGCTAATCTAACCTAATATGAAATTATGTAATTCAGTGCTCACCAGGTGATATCAAGAGAGACGACGTATGTAACTAATAGTAATAAAATATAGGAAAGGTAGTGGCGAAAATTAAAAAAAATATATCCAGTAATTAAGTTATTGAGAAAAATTCATTTGAAATTGGAATTAACACAGAGAACTTTTGAAAACTGAAATTATTAAAACTACAAATAACCTCTTAGCATGCAACATAATAATTAAAGAATGACACCAATAGAAAGTTACTCATGATCATAACTCACCACATTTATTGAAACGATAAGATACTTACGATTAACATTGTTATCAGAAACAACAGGAGCCACAGCTAGCTACACTTCTTTTCGCGTGATGGAGACATCGTGTAGTCTAATATAATTTGAAACAAATATTGTCGCGTGATGGAGACATCGTGTAGTCTAATATAATTTGAAACAAGCATTGATCTCACACGTCTCTCGCAACAAAGCAGAGGCTTTTGCAGAATAAAACTGTTCTTACATTATTTTGAACAATAATGACAAATTGTGTGTGATGCAAGTGCTAACTTTCCTCTTTGTTAACAAAAAGTGCCCTACGCATTGATATAAAAAGAAAATTGGAGTAGGCCCTATAAACACAATAAATACTAAACTCTTGATGGTACAAACTTATTAATACAGATACAATGGTACCTGTATTGAGAGGGTTTAATTATCCAGCAACAAATATTATGATTTACGGTACATTTCATTTAAATCCGAGGGAATGAGACATTTTTGGAAATTTTAGAGTCTTAATTATTACTTTTTCATTTATAAATCAGCTTTTTACAAAACCTATAGCGAAATGTTTAAATTAAATATTTATGTATCTGAAAAATATAATACATGTACCAACTCGTTGCAGTGTACCTTTAATAAGCACTCCTTGCGGAGACTGGCGGTACTATAGACCGCCATGTTTTTTAGGGAACGATCCATAGTACTGTTGGCCTCCGCAGGGAGCGCTTATTAGAGGTCTTTAGCCTCTCTATAGTATCTAACTCGTTGTTGTAACCACAGAAGAACAAACTAAAGATCATAAAATTATTATAATAATATTGCTGTAGCTTGTACTCTTTGACCAAAATGTAGTGTGGTAATCGATTAGAGCCAGTTGTACTATCGATATTTAACACGCCACACTATAGCGCTCTACCGGATGCAGTAGAGAATCTCAGATATTCTATTACCTTTCGTAGCGAAGTAATGACGAAACTATGACGTAGCTGTGTAACAGTTATACTATTATACACGACGTATGTAATGATTATTAGTAAGGAATTTACACACGACTTATAAACGAGCTACTCATTGTATAAGTATAAGACAGTTGAACGTCTGTATATAGAGTTTTTATTAGTAAGACCGCCAGTATATAAATCGTATCAGGTGATTGCGTGGCCATAGGATCGAAACGGAAACCAATGGCAAAATAATGCTATACAGCACAACGATCAATATATCTATATAGCAGAATCTTCAGCAAACGACCTTACATTGATACTGATGCAGTAGAACATTCTACTATCTGTACGTCAACTATTCTAATTCAGACTGGAATTTCCACTGTGAAGTGTAATAATACACGTAAACAGCAAAGCAGCCACTTCCTCGCGGAAGGCTGTAGTTTCAGATGCAGAACTGATTTAACTATAGATACAATCTTACGAACAAAGCCGTGACCTCCAAGACACAGGATGCAGGTAGTTCCGGAGAAGCGAACGTTGGCAGATTCATTGGAATTCTAGGAAGACGGTCGCCACTAAACCGGACACAGAGCAAGGAAAGGAAGTACAAAGCTAAGGTTTCTTTTATCGCTTCCACTCATCACCATAAAGTGTGTTACAACTTGCAGTCAACACTACATATGGCTACAAGAACATCAACATAGGTGTAAAGGCTGTCGACTGATAATTTTCCTCTCTGTATGGTAAACAGTCGCAAAGATAAAACCATTTCCCCACGTTTTACATCTTACTGCTCATGGCTTATTTATCTACAGTAATCTCACTAAAGGTTTTGATTTATCTAGAGAAAATCATAACTCGAGTGGGATTTAGTTGACTATTGTAATAAAGACTGGAAGAAATGAAGAACTCTAATACAATAAAATAATGACTCACAAAAATACTACACTGTCTTGAAATAGTGCAGGGCTCCTACAATAGTAATATGCGTTACAAGAGCGGTATTTTGACGTTTTCATGGTCGAGGAAAAGATTGAAAAAGCGAAACGTAGTTGAGCTTTTTTAATTTCCGAGAACATGAAAACAAACATACCGCTCGTGTATCTACATCATTTTGTGCGAAGATCGTTTATTACATACCTGAAAGACAAATTTCTAATTAGTTTCGATGAAATCTCCATCTTGGTTTCTGTTTAATGACGGCAACTTTGGAATACCAAAATATCTATCTTCAACATTGTCGCTATAAAATGTTTTCCGTGTTCACTATACTCCAGCAGGCCGTGATATACGTCTGTCTTCCCCCCCCCCCCTCAGTCTATAAATGCGAACTTAAAACAAACGGTAAGGTTATGTAATGATTTACTTTTCATTTTAATATTTTAACAATATTATTTATATAACATAATTGCAGTAATAACATCGGCATCTGGAATCTTGTTGATTTTTTCACGGCTTCCTTAATGTTACTTGCATTAGGAATGCAATAACTTTTGTGGAGTAGTAGAGTTTACTTAATTTTTGCAAATATTTAAAAACAATATTATAATTAACAGTGCAATTTAGGTGAAATTGCAGTGGTAAGTTTCCAATTTATAATTATTACTATGTTAAACGTCTCTAAAAATAATATGTTAAAAGCCTAAAGCAGTAAAATGAATGTCGCGCTTAAGCGGTAAGAAGAGGGAAATTGTTATGTGTGTTACGTTGGGAATACTGAATGTGGTATTTCACACTCACCGCATTGGTTTTGTGCGGAAAGCAAGCAAATACGCACGATCTCGCACAAAAGATCTTTCCGGTTTCGAACACTTATGTAATTTACGTTCTGTGAATCTGTGTTGCTTGTAAATAGCAGCAATGGAAAAAGAAACTCAAAAAGTTTAGTTAGTGGGATTTAAAAAGGGCGCGTCAGCTACTCTGGCTATTTGCGCCCTTATCTAAAATTCTTCAAAACTAAAAACAAGCAATACAATAAACTGAAAGCCAACACGAAACTAAAACACATTGTCACAGTAAAAACGAAGTACATAAATGCAGTCTCCACAACGTGATTCTTAAGAAATTATAAAAGTGAGCAGGTTTCATAACCTAGATAGTATTTAAAAAGAAACAGTAAAATAATAAAACAAATACCACCAGAGATAAATTAGGTTCGTTCCAACAAGCGGTTCATGGATCAGTTCATGTACGGTTCCTGTAACATCTTATGCGCATGCGCTAGTTGAGCATCTGCTATGGGATTGAAACTGGACTGGACGCTGTTGGAACGCTTTTGTGCATCGTTATGTATTAAATCCAGAGATGCTATAACTGTGATCATCTTTGCTAAGAACGGAATGCTTAATTATTATCGTTTCGCAGCTAATTCTAATTGCAGAAAATAGAATTTCGATCATTTTCTATAAAAAGATGACAAAAATATGGAAGCAAGAATTCCGATAATTCAACGTCGTGTACTGGGGGACTCTCATCTAAAAATAGTTATTTTTTTAATTATTAATGTATGTACGTTAGTTATTATATTTTTAATCAAATCTGCATGTTGAAATTGTAACTAACTGTTTCAATACCCAAATAATTTCCATTCCCTTTCTTTTTGGTGAAAATTTAAATTAAATCTCTAGTTTTATTATTCGTCTGTACTGTCACTTTTCAACTTTAACCTCAATGATGTGAACAGTCGATCATGTCTTTCTTCAGTATCCAGGAGACGTTGGTGAGCTTATGCGCATGCGCGTCTTGCGTACTCTTCCGTACATGCCTCAATCCACGGACTATTTCTGACCGTTCCGAACCCGTGTCAAAAGCTTGTTGGAACGCCCGACTGCAGTACATGTTTCCGGTTCAGGACTGGTTCGGATTGTGTTGGAACGCTTTTTTTGTACTGCGCATGCTCACGATGGTTACGGACGGTTCCTGACTGTTGTTGGAACGAACCTATTATCTGGCGCATTTAAAACAGTAAAATTTTATAAAATATTCGGATGTAAAAGGTCCGAAATGTCAAGTTTGTTAAAAATATACAGGGTGTAACAACTTTAATGTTTAGAATTTCAGGAACATGCTCCCCGACACGTTCTACGTCGATTAAACCTAACATACCTATATCCAAAGCTCTATAGGTTTGGAGTATTTGTACTCCAAAGTTAAATATTTTGAGTTTAATTTTATCTCTGAATACTGAAAGAAGTAACACCAATTTCCGAAAGTGACATGCCTATGTCATTATTTTTATTATTACCATATTACATTTTAATATCAACTACTTGTGAGTATGAAAGAAGCAGTGCAAAGTTGAAAAAAAAAAAAATTGTCCTTAAGATTCCAAACACTTGCGGAAAATATGATTCATTCTAAACAATTTTAATTTAATTTCTCTTAAAAGTAAAAGTAAAATTTCCTTCATTCTCTGCTTTTCAAATGTTTCTTATGTATCTCTACTTAGTAATGCCATAAAATAGGCCTTGTATAAACGGTATAATGCTTGGAGCTGCAAGAAGTTATATTTTTTCCAGCTCTGTTATCTCTGTAACCTCTCAATTTCGGATATAGGTATGTTAGGTTTAATCAACGTAGAACGTGGTAGGGAACATGTTCCTGAAATTCTAAACATTAAAGTTGTTACACCCTGTATACTAAACAACAAATGCAACCTCCGGATGTAAAGAGTCCAGATGATAAGTAAAACCGGTCAATAAAAAACTAAATCACCCGGTCAAGTCCTGTATTCGATGAAAATGTCAGAACTGCATTTGTACAATTAAAATAATTTCCAAGAGCGTCACGTAGAGTGTGCCGAATTCCATACTGTCGACGGACACGGTCATATTTTCTGCAATGCAATAAAAAATGTTCCACCATACGGTATATATCACATTCCGGCTCAGGCTCGCCACGTAGGAGATCAAAAAGTTTAGTTGTGACAACATTGTTTTCCTAGTTGGTAACACTGCCTCATAATAACGCATATGAACAAATTTCTTCATTATTGAGACGAAATGGCTGCTCTAGGCAGTGTTGCCAAGTCAGAGGTTTTGGAGCTAAATCTGGTGTTTTCAGGACTATGGTCAGCTACAGAATTTTACCGTTATCGGCTAGCTATTTATTTGGCGTTTTTTTGATTCCGGCAGAGGGAGACAATATTTTTAAGTTTTTTTTTTTTGTGTGTAAAGATGTTATATTGGTTTTATATGTACTTGAGGACAACAACATTAGTTAATCATAAACCAGAGATTAATATGGTATTATCACAATTTTTCATTGTGAGAGTATAAAATATCAATGTTCTATGTTACTCGATTTCGTACAACCCTGTCCATTTTCTGCTCATCCATTATTGTACAAATAACGTATGCCATATTCGTTAAACGGTTAAACTCTTAGTCTGATCATGTAGGCATTGTTTTTTGTAAATGAATTGATATGTTTAATCATAGAGTAGATAATGAACTGAATTATTATTTCCATTTATAACAACTTATATTATGATTCATTGATTAATTCATATTGTTCTGCCCAAGAGCAAATCTTTCACTGCAAACCTAGCATTCTCCAGCCTTTCCTACTTTCTGCCTTCCTCTTTGTCTCCTCATATGATCCATATATCTTAATGTCGTCTTATATTATATATTATTTAATTTATCATTCCGCATTATAGTTTATGTAACACAGACATACTTAAAACTTAAAACCAGACTCACTGTTGGCAGGCACGTCTCCAGCTCAGTGTGAAATCAGATTTCCGAAGGACTGGAGTGATTGTGAATGTGATTGTTTCCGAAATGTCCAGTATATTATTCTTGATCTACTTCATTCAATTTTGAAGAAATATGCCGCGTAAAACTCTATACGTACTAAAGTTTAGAGATGTGTGAAAAAATAATTGTGTTGGAAGATTGGGTGGAAGAAGTTACCGGTGATAGTTCGAAAGCTCGATGTAAATTATGTAAGGTGATATTGAATGCTAAATATTCGGATTTAATTGTCCATACGATTTTGCATAGAACATAGAGCCTACGAAGTGATACAAACTTTCTATAATTTAGTCTACATTTTTATAAAATTCTCCAGTTCCTAAAACTCTATAGTTTGTATTGCAAATCTGAAAGTGATGTATTAAGAAAAATCTGGAGTTTTTCAAGTACAATTTAGCGGTTTTTTTTAAGCTTATGCAGCGGTAAATGGAATTCTGAGTTGGCAACACTGTATAGAGGACAGAAAAGCTTTTTGTGTGCTTGATTTTCATGTGAACCAGTGCAACTCCATTAACGAATAAAGTATGATGCAGATCCACCCAGTGGGTCTACAATCCGTAAATGATACATTGATTTTAAGGCTAGATTCTTCGCAAGCGATTGTGATTTCATCCGTACCGAATGTAGTTGCTGCAAGTCCTAAAACCAGATGACAAAGTGCTACGAAGAAATTTCTGCATAAGCATGCAGACTTCAATTGAAAACGATTATGAATTTATTCGTTCCGTGATGTTTTCTGACGAAGCCACCTTTAATCTTTCTGGTTAAGGTGAACAGACATAACCTCAGAATCTGGGGGTCGGAAAATCCACGTACCTAAGTGAAACTTGACTATAGGTTTGATAAACTTTTTGAGTTTCTCTTTCCATTGGTACTATTTTCATGCACCTCAGATTCACAGAACGTAAATTATATGTGTTCGAAACCGGAAAGGTCTTTTGTAGGAGCCCTGTATATTACGGTACAAGGTTAGGAAATGCTTTTTGCAAAATCGAGGAAAAGTTTCAAAAAGAGCAGAGCGAGTTTTTCAACTTCCGAGATTTTGTAATGCACTTCACAAACGTGCATTGTACAACATTTTTTGCACGATCATATGTTTAAAATTGCAAATACAATACATTTTGCATTGAAAATTTAGAGCAATATTATTACAAAGCCTTCGCAAAACTGCACTGTAATGGTAACTAAGTAACAATAAGTGCAATGTAATGGTGCCATTTCAGTATAGTTTTATGTTATGAATAGAGGCCGGATGTTAGGCAAAATGCCTTTTTTTAAACTGAGTGTATGTATTAAAGACCTATTAGAGATAAACATGTTTCCATACATTTGGGGACGAAAGGCTCAATTTTTATTTTGCCTTTTTTGCCTATTTTAGCTCCCATTATCTATTTTAGGGTTAAATGCCTTTTTTTTTAGCCTTTTACTTCATTATTATACATTTTCTATATATTTAATGCATTTAAAATAAACCGCACATAAATTATATCAAAAAATAAAAAATAACGGTTGTACAAATTAAAAACATATTTTCACCTCACACAAATATTTGCTGAGAATCTTATTCTACAGCAATACATGTTTCCAAGAAGTCGTAAACTTTTCTCCCCTACCGATTCCATTTTTTATGTCGCTTAACAAAGATTTGTGAACAGTGTGACCCTCAGTGTTCAGATCACTTCGGGGTTTACCAGCGAAAGAAAGAGGATGAGGGAAGTATTAAAAGCAAGTCTCCAGGTCCCGTTACTGTTGTCGCTTGCACGCACAAGTCACGCGTATTTTGAAGTCTCTAATCCCTTCTCACGCCCCTCTTTATGAGACAATACACAGTCGGTTTTTCCCGATCTCTGGAAGAAAGTAGTTGTTTTAAGTTTGCTCCAATCACTTCAGTAGAACTAGAAAGATATTTTTCCACCATGAAAAACGTTCTCTCTGACAGGCGGCTCACTATGACAGTTGAAAAGCATCTTGTGACATGTAACCAAGAAAAGTGAGTACCGTATGGTATAGTTTATTAAGTATTTGTCTTTTTTTGTCTTATTTCCATGAATAATAAATGCCTATTTCACTGCCTATTTTTATTAATTTTAGTGTTTATATGCCTGCCTATTTTAACTAAAATAAATTGCTAAACATCCGGGCTCTAGTTATGAAGAATGGTATTCCTGGCAACACGTTTGTGTGTGGGAATTCTAACTCTCAAGACCTAACAACAACAATGTCAATACAAAAAAAAAAAAAAAAAAAAAAAACACGGCCGTGCAGAACTGTATTACTGCGCCATCTCATCATTACAAATACTCCGCTAGATGGTAGTAGTGTGTTATGATTAGCTGTTCTCTTGTTACCACACAATCTTCATTGAACTCTATGGACGATTACTAGTCAAGAAGGATTTGTTGATTCAGTTTTTTTTAACAGTTGGACAGAATACCAGCGCTCCGTGTGAGTCTAGAATATTAGCCTATATAACGTGTTTGGTCACGATTATACAGTATACTCACTCGGAGTCATAAATCATGAGTGTATTTCTCCGTTACAAGAAATAAGATTATATCGTATGTTGGCTACCACTGTTCTTGTTCACGACCGCATTACCACAGACGTCCGGCAGATTGTTAATCAAACAGAATTTCCCTACGGGTTCGAAGACATTCCTGTCTACTAAAATTTATAGTCACTAAAATAACATCATTTCAGCATATAAACGCTGCGCTGTGAGCGAAAATAGACTATTATTCGGAAATACGAGAGAATGAAACGCGCAATTTAATGCTACAGTTAACTCAAAATTATCACGTTTACGTTCTCCTACATTTAATGCAGCAATCAATTTGAAATATTGTGATGTGCACGTCTGTCAGGTATGCTGAGCTGTATTTTACTCGAACAGATGACTGATAACAAAGAATAATTTAATCAACCGTAACGGTATCACCAAAACTGCTTAGAGTGAACGAATTCAACCCCTTGAAGGAAACAGGGCGTGGTGGAATAAAACTGGCAGCCTGGAAACAAGAAAATGGGCGTTACAATGTCTGTAATGCCAACGTTACGAAGAACAGAAAGCGTACTTGAGTACACCTGACGAGTTTAACAAAATTCAAGCTCACTTCCGTCTATCAAACACTCAGAGGGTATCGATACTGTTTTGGAAGAAAAAGATTTTAGCTTTTCAACTTCGTTACTCTCAAATGACCGGATTTATATGCAAATATGACTCTGAAATACACATTAAAGTGGTTTTTATTTAAAAGTTGCGCCGCATGGAAAAGAGAAACTAGGAGAGTTACTTACTTCAGAGTCTTATGTTTGACGTTGACCATGATGAAATGGGAAAATCCTTACAGTCTTACTAATAAACCGTGTATAGTTTTTATACGAGACTTATGCAGAGTTGAGGCAGAAAACTTTACTAATAAAACATGCATAAGCAATGGATGTATAAACAGGCTATAACTATACAAAGAGAATTGCTTTGCAGTAGTTATATACATGAAACTCGTTTAAGCGTTGTATATAGAGAGAAAAAAATGGCCGCCCCTCTAAACAGCTGTTCGTATCGACTGTCATTTTATAATGATGGTTGCCTTGTAACCACATAAGTACAAACCAAAGAGCACAGAATAATTAGAATAATATTGCTGTAGCTTGTACTCTTTGACCAAAATATAGTGTGGTAATCGATTAGAGCCAGTTGTACTATCGATATTTAACACGCCACACTAGAGCGCTCTACCGGATGCAATAGTAAACCTCAAATATTCTATTACCTTTCGTAACGAAGTAATGACGAAATTATGACGTAGCTGTGTAACAATTTAATTAATTTAGAAATCTTCTCACTATTCGTGAGCTGCCACAAGACACAAAGAGTATTTAACCATATAAATGTTTACAAGTTCAGTGAATCATTAATTTTGTTTTGACAATAAAATTCCTACAAGTACATAGCTGCAAATTGGAAATATACCTAGTTTTAGAGAGGCAAATGTTACAATAAAGTAAAGAATGCTAATGAACTTGGTTTCATTTCGAATATAGGTGATCCTTCAGGAGAGCAATTGATCCTTTCAATGCAGCTAAAGTTACAATCGGAATAATAGATGTAGGTATTCCAAGCCTCTTAAACACATCTTTCATGAAGAGAGTAGCGGTACCTCGTGCTCCAACCAGAAGTCCGATTACTGCAAGCTCTTCTAGCTGGTACTTTTGGAGGTAATATGGAATGGTAGGATTGTAGATATATTTTTTTTTTCCTTATCCACTTCTGCTGGCTGTTCCTCATTCGTTTCGAAACGCACAGTGGGATCAATCATGAATCCAGATCTTGTAGATTCCTTGAAAGCTATTATATCTATGCGCCGTGTACTGCAAGTGACGGAGAGACCATATACTTTTTCAAAGGTGTTGTAATCTGCATCTTTAAAGGCAGTGGCTATAATTGATCGCACTTGGTGGTGTCTAGCGTTTCGCAGACCTTCGCCGTGCGGACAGGATCCCAGGACGTGTGCAAGAGTTTCAACCTCGTTGTGGCAATGCCTACAACGGTTGTCCTGAGATCTTCCCGGCACAGCACGCACTGCAGCAACATTTCCAACCATTTTAATGCCATCGCGTCATTCGCTGTTGGGGAGTCCTTCTTGTTTACAAATCCATTTATTGGCACTAGGATATTGTTTAAATAAAACTACGCCTTTCCCTTTCTGTGGATGACGACACCAAATATCAAATACTGTTAAACACGACGTATGTAGTGATTATTAGTAAGGATTTACACAAGACTTATAAACGAGCTACTCATTGTATAAGACAGTTAAACTTCTGTATATAGAGTTTTTAATTACTAAGACCGTTAGAGTACTAGTACCATAAAAAACATGGCATAATTACGGTATTGTTCGCCATAATGTTAAAGCTCACACGTAAAATTTTAATGTGCCTTTAGCAAACAGTAAAATTACTCTTGCGGCTGAGAGTTATGGAATCCTTGACCTGGGCAACCCTGACCTACAACACTAGGTCGAAGAATTCGCTGTGTATGGAAACTAAAACGTTAACTGGAGTATGAGGACACTTGGATGGCTTCTTGTCAATAACCTCCAACTGGCAGCGATTTCCCCTTCCTTAAGCCTTTTCCTTTCTGTGCATCCAAATGCTTAAATTCCTGTAATAAACAAACCAGTATTCTAGTAAAATGAAGACGAGACGTAGAATTATAACTCTGGAAGAAACAGGTTGTTAAACGGTTACCTCCGCTGAAAAAGTACTCAACACAGATTAACTAAACGCACCAAGTTTAGGGTCCACATAAGGAAATAATACTCGTTTATGTATGTATTTATTAACACTACAATTGGGTACACACGCGGTGGCAGTGATATATATAGATTGTGATAGATTTATTGATATTAGTTCACAAAAGTACAAACTTAATAATTAAAAAAAAATGATCTATATACAAAAGTAGTTATACATAATAAATATACACTTTCCCAAACTAATTAATGTATCGCAAATCTCAGTAATTAATTGTTCAAACTTGCACTTACGTCTAATTTTAGTGGATGTTTAAACCAATCGTGATAACTATTAAAACTTTAAAACTTATTTATCTGCCCCTTTTCACAATTTTCTACCATGAACATTTTTAAATTAATTTTTCTCCCTTTTTTTTTTTCCTTTTTTTTTTACATCTAAATTTATTCTATAACTTTCATATTTATGTTTAATTACAGGTTCACTTATGCCTATTAACTAATTCTTCCATATCATCAAATTGCATCCAGATACACACACAATAATAATTAACATAAAACACGAAATATTTATTCAATTATTTATTTATCCGTCAAAATCTCGTATCAGAACGTGTTGCCCCTTTGGTGCCAGTTATAAACGTTTATACTGCACTGCCATTCAAAAACCGAACACCAGAAGAAGTTGTGAATTGAATTAGTGTCCACCACTGTGCAGTAACGGTTAGCGCGTCTAACCGTGAAACGAGAAGGCCCGGCTTCAAATCCTGGTTGGGGCAAATTACCTGGTTGAGGTGTCCAGCCACGAAGTTTGAACCTGGGACCTCCCGAATGCGAATCTCAAATTTTACCATTACATTAGGCCTACATATTAAATATGGTGTATATTGTCTGCTCTAATCTTCTTGAACAACGAATATAGAAGTAAAATTACTGTTAAGTCAGAGACTTGCGACTTAGAATATCTACAACTGACATTTTCCTTTCTATGCATTCAAATGCTGACATTTTGCAAAGCGCACGTCTGCCCTACAACTAGAGAGTCGATTTTTTTCTCTGAACGAAATTTCAACGACAGAATTGGTATTGGAGAGTTAGAAAAAAATTTTACGGGATAATCTCGTGTCCCATATCATTTTTTCACCAATTCCCTATCATTACATAGTGCTTATTATGCCTATTTTAATAGTATTTTAAAGTAAGAGATTATTTTGTGAGGTATCGATTAGGTGTTTAAGTTCCAAGAAAGGGCAATAAGAATAATCACTAATTCTTCAAATAATTAACAATGTTGACCACTCTTCTCAAATGAAAAATATTAGCAGTCACTTGTTTGTACTTTACATTTTATATGTATTATTATTTGTAAAGGATAATTTTAATGAGTTCATTGTAAGGAAAATATTCACAATTATGACACAAGGCAGCACAAAAAGATACATTTGTTCATGACAAGATTGTCTAAAACAAAAGAGAATTTTTTGATGATGGCAATGAAAGTCTGAAATAAATTTCCTCATTTTTATTTTTGGTTTTAACAGAACTTGTTTAAAAAAAATAGTATCTGAATGGTTGATAAGTAGGTCTTATTACAATCTTAATGAATTCAAATGTGACGTCATAAGTATTTAATCTTAATGTTATGTATTTTTTGTTATGTAATATGTGTTCATACACTGTAAATTAAAATAAATAAATTACATATTATCGCAATCCAATGAGAAAGTGTATGGCCTCCTCAAGTAACTGAAACACTTTATTTGAAAACAGATTAAGAAACGAAAATTACACAATAATTCACTTAATGCAAATTCACTTACACAAGAAATGTAATACAGTATATACGAGGGGGATCCAGGAAATTACGACCGTTCGCGCATACCCGCCGCGCAGCTGACTCCCTTCCTTGTTTGAAGGTCAACTGGCTTCCTTAACATGTGTTCTCATAATGTTGTGAGTGCTGGTTGCAACAAGTCGCCATTGTATTTTGTGTTACTTCAAATGAACGACGTGATTGATAATCCCGCCGACTATGAGGTGAGGAGTGTGATTCGATTTTTGAATGCCCGACATTTGAAACCTGCAGAAATTTACCGGCAATTGAAAGAAGTGTATGGTGATACTGTAATGAATGAAAGAAATGTGAGAAAATGGTGCGAAATGTTCAACAATGGGCGAACAAATGTCCACGATGAAACTCGTCCCGGACGCCCATCACTCATCACAGAAGACCTGAAGACTAAAGTGAACGACAGAATCTTGCAAGACAGACGCACATCACTCGACGAATTGCATATTGCCTTTCCTGACATTTCTCGTTCTTTGCTTGGTGAAATTGTGTCGCAACATCTTGGCTACCACAAAATCTGTGCACGATGGCTTCCACGGCAACTGAGTGACCAACACAAAACTCAGAGAACGGCCTCAGCATTGACATTCTTGATGCGATGTCACACATATGGAGACGCCTTTCTTGATCAAATTGTGACTGGTGACGAGACCTGGGTGTCTCACTACACCCCAGAGACCAAGCGCCAATCACGTCAGTGGCATCATCCCTCATCACCCAAGAAACCGAGAAAATTCAGACTCTCTCAACACAAAAAGTCATGGCTACTGTCTTTTGGGATCGCAAAGGTGTTCTTTTGCTGGATTTCATGCCAAAAGGCACTACGATCAATGCAAATCGTTATTGTGAGACTTTACGAAAACTACGGCGAGCCATCCAAAACAAGAGGCGAGGAATGCTTTCGAGAGGAGTTGTGCTTCTTCACGACAACGCCCGCCCGCCCGCACTGCTGCTGCTTCAACTCGAGAATTGCTGGATCAATTCGGTTGGGAAATCTTTGATCATCCGCCCTATAGTCCAGACCTTGCTCCTAGCGATTTTCACCTTTTCACTAAGCTGAAAGACTTTCTGGGTGGTACGCGTTTTGGAAGTGATGAAGAGTTGAAGAAGACAGTGAATACCTGGCTTAATGAACTGGCGGCAGAGGAGTATAACACGGGAATTCTAAAGCTAGTGAACAGATACGACAAATGTTTAAATGTAGGTGGTGATTATGTAGAGAAGTAAAGGAAGCTTCAGTTATGTAACAGACTTTGTTTTTTTTTTTTTTTTCAAATAAATATATTTTTTTAATTATTACAACAAAACGGTCGTTATCTCCTGGATCCCCCTCGTATAAAGTATGATTATATAGTCGGTATAATAATTACTGATAATGTTTAGAGTTGAAGAGTGAAGAACAATTTAATACCCCCCTCCCCCGAAATAAGAGTCTAAGTCAGGGGTCGTCAGCGCAGAGCACGCTGGGGCTAGTCTCTCTTACCCGCGGAAAACGCCTTTCTAACAAAGAATCGCTCATGAGGCAACTAAGGCAAGAGATAATGGGGTATGGTGGCCAGTTCATTTCCCCCTCCATTGCATACATCGATGATTAGTAACATATTACACTAATCATGTTAAGATGCACTACGCAACAACTGTTCTTCTTCTGACACACATCGACAAGTGAGATATACAGTACTGCCTGATAATAGATGTAGGTTATGAGCCAGAATCTCAGTAAGAAGTAAAATGCACGAGTCTTATACCGCATATCTACCGAAGTTTTGAACTCGTCTTGGCGCCTGAATATACACCAGAGTTACCCCTCCCCTGGGAGCATCTCTATCGATCCTCAACTCGACCACATTTTTCAATGTCATTTTTCAATCCACCAGTGATCAGTTTGTGGATTAATACAATCTGGATGAAGAAAACTTAGATTTATTCATTGCCATAACAAACGAAGTCCATAACTCATTTAATTTAATCTTAGCCAAGAGCACAAATATTCAGAAAGAAAACCCCTATTGCGGAGAAGTTTATTTAATTTAATCTTACGAGCACAAATAACAGAAAGAAAATATTGGGTGTATATAAACTTGGTTATTTAACGATGCTATATCAACTACTAGGTTATTTAGCGTCGATGGGATTGGTGGTAGCGAGATGAGGCCAAAGATTCGCCATATATTACCTGACATTCGCCTTACGGTTGAGGAAACCCTCGGAAAAATCCCAACCAGCTAATCATTCCTAGCGGGAATCGAAACCATGCCCGAATCGGCAGACAAGTGCCTAAGTCAATCGACTTACGCCGGTGGTTAACTGCTATCTTACAATGTGATTAAACAAGTACCGTTACTGGAAACATTCGATAGGCTAATCTATGCTATAAATAAATGCTTAATCGTAAAACTGTTACCAGCCGTTAAAAACGTGCAAACTGATAAATATACTAAAACAATCAACCCGATTCTACGCTATTACATTAATCTGATGATTGTCTAAACAAGTTCTTTATTCTGTAACTGGAAAAAAGAAAATATATTTACGAAGCACGTTTTGTTATTCCAACATCTAAAGGAACTTAGCAGACATATGAAAGCGTGGACCCTATTATGCACCCAACAGTATATAAATTATAATGGCAATCCAATATGGATGTATTATCACTAAGGAGCGGATTTCTATGTAATTAAATATTATTTTTGCGTGTAATAAAACACAATTAACAAAGTTAAAAATTCCGAACATGAAGTTTCAAGTTTAAAACCCGAAATTTATTTCATATAAAAACACATATTTCCACAAAAAATTTATGTAAATACATATTTTCAGGAAATCTATTATAAACACATAAATCTTGGAGTTTTTTACTTAAATAATTTTTTACAAGAAGTTTTAAACATTTTAAAACTAAATCAATTATGTTACTCAGAAGTACGTTATCTTTTTAAGAATTCTTGGTTGCTTCGTGTTTCTAAGCGCTGTGTGGTGATACATTTTCGTAATAGTATCGCCTGAAGTTCTGAAAACTGCTAGGCAGCATATCAGTGTTATTATTACAGAATAAATTAACATGGACAAGGAGGAGAGATCTTGCAACACATAATTAGGAATGTTTATTGTTGCTGAAGATGATTTCATTCCACGCTTTGTTTGTGAAACACAACAGATAAGAGCTCGGGTATGAACATTATTTAATTTAAACACATCTCTCGCCTCTCGCTCATATCCATCAAGTAAGGCAATACGTCTTGTTGTGATTCCCTGTTATCGGGCTTCGTCAATCGATATCCTTCAAGATATACTCAAAGATGGTATTTAAAAAACGATTTGGCTTTCCTATTATCAAATCTAAGCTTTTTGTGTGACACCATAAAAAAAAACTCGAAACATCCAAAAACCTGTTGTCTGAAACAGGGAGGTGCGTGCCGTGGAAATTAAACTACATTCGCTATCAGGTTCAGAAGTACAAGTACTAAGGGACAAATTCCAGAATCTGTTTGGGAAAAACAATGGATATAAAAAAAAATGTGTAAAGTTGGAGGGTGTGTCTGTAGGTGAAACTGACGGTGTTGGTGTTTGTGACATTCCTCTCTTTAAATATGCACGTCTGACGTCCTGTGAGATAATCGGCAAGCATTTGTGACGGAGAATTTGGAGATGACCTTTGTTGTTCACTGCAATTCTCGGCCAACTACTAGCACTCAAGTGTGGTTGGTAAGTACCTAGTAACATTTTTTTTTTCCAAGCTAAGTAAGGTATTTTTGTCATATTTAAAAAAATATATATATTTTTTTTTATTTTAGCAAATATTTTTGTACTTTTTAGCACATACAAAATAAATATATTTAAAATTTTTAGCACGTAAAAATCCACTCCCTAATTATCACGGTCTAGTCAGTATATAGTCACGAAGCGTGAGTTGTTGAGCGTACTAGGAACGATACTGTGCCAGTATTATTTCGCATTGTCTGTGATGAGGCAATAGTAGCGATCCTAGTGGTTAGCAACTATCTATGGATGCATATTCCGTACGTATTGAGCATGAGACCGTGGCATTATTTCTAAATTTCAAACTATGCTATATATTGGTTTTTTAATCATATGAAAACCATTTTTAAGGTTACCACGTTAATTTACCTTCCAGATACTGCAGGAGATTTCAATAATATTCTCCAGTTATTGTTCTCCTCTTTAACAGATAGTCAATTAGAACCATCCCCTTAGAATCACAGAATACGTACGCCATAACTTTCCTAGCCGATTGAACAGTTTTTCCTTACTTTGGAGGAGGAGAAATCATTATGCTTCCATTGTTTCGACTGTTTTGTATCTGGTATGTACTATGTGGATTTAGGTTTCATCAAACCGCCTCAAAAATCGGTGTAATTTTCTAGAATCGAACCAAACAATCCCTCGAAATTTGACATCGAACTTATTTTTGTTACGATGTTAGCAAACGCGGAAACCACTTTGCGAAGACTTTTGACATGACCGATGTGGCGCACCCGTTCAGTTGAGATACGCATAACCTCGCTAATTTCCCGCACTTTCAGTCGACGGTCATTCACCACTACATCGTGGATTTTTTCTACGATTTCTTCACTTGTTACTGTGCATCCACTACGGGGGTCGTCTTCCAAAACCTCTCGACAATGTTTAAATAGTGCCGCCCATTTTTTCATAATTGAAAATGCTAGAGCGGATTCCTCCAGTGTAGCATCCAAGTCTGATTTAATTTCTATTGGACTCGTTCCCTTTCTTATGAAATATTTAATGACAGCATGAAGCTCAATATTTTCCATGTTTACCAATCTGTTCAGCGCACTACATCAAAATTAAACTACACAAACGTAGTCAAAAGAAAATTATGATTTTTCGTGCTTGAACTAATGTAAAATGGCCGCTAACAATGGCAGCATATTGACACGTTTTCAATGCCATCTATGCATCAGGCCACGAACTTTTCAAACGCACCCCGTATACAACTCATTTCAGTATTTTAACAAATATAATACCATCTAAACACATAGAAGGGTACACGGGAAAAAGGAGCTCCTCAACATTTTATCAATTTTAGCAAAAAGAGTTTTTTTATCATTGTAATGAGTCTATTCTTTGCCTGTATGGAAAGATTGCAGATGCGATGTATTTCTCACAAGGAACCCCTTCTTCCTAGTTTGCTTTGATCAAATGAAAGGCCTCATGATAATGTCCAGATGGTGCCAGTATCGTAATATCTGGAAAAAAAAAATGCAATGAGCCCCTTTTTTTTTCGTGTACTCTTCCCTGAAAAGTTTGTTAACGAACTAATACCGAATTATATTTTGAATACGAATTCGGATTTGGACCGTCCACAACGTTATGTGGATTGACTAGAAAACCTGAAATTATTGCGTTCGCCGTTAATAGTTTTGGAAATAGCTCCTACTTTCAGTTTCAGATAATTATACGCTTTGCTGACCATGAAACTACTACTATATTGTTTCACGATGCATAACTGTTTCCAACGTTATATATTGTCTGGTTGCTGCCCCATACAGGCACGTTAAGTTAACTAGAATGAATAAGATATTTCTGACATGAAATCTGGTTTCGCATATTTTGTCATGATATTATTGTTATTATTACTATTATTATTATTATTATTATTATTATTATTATTATTATTATTATTGTCGTGGTGGCTGTGGTGAAGGAGGCTATCTGGATTTATATTTAAATATATACCCGATGTAACATACTGAAACATATAAAACTGTAAGAAAATCTCGCATTAACTGGTATTTTTACTTGATTATTTAGTTGCGCTGTATCAACTACTAGGTCAGGGATGCAAAACTGTATTACAATTGAAGCACACGCCCCTTTATTTTAATCCTAGCGTCATTGTAAGGTAGGGGGAGAAGAGAAGAGAGAACAGTGTGGTTGCCAAACGTCACAGAAACGTCATTGAAGGCTCCGGCTTTGTGGATGAATGGAGAAACGAACTCTTTCTCCATGCTTCCACCCCTCTCTTCTCCAGTTCTGCAACCCTGTACTAGGTTATTTAGCGTCGATGGAATTGGTGACAGCATGGTACGAGTATTTGGCGAGATGAGGACGAGAATTTGCCATAAATTACCTGACATTACCCTTATGGTAGAAGAAAACCTCGGAAAACCCCTACCAGGTAATCAGCCTAAGCGGGAATCGAACCCACGCCCGAAAGCAACTCTGGATCAGCAGGTGAACACCTGAGCTACGGCGGTGGCTAGTAATTGATAATGATGTTTTGGCTGATTTTAATATGACTACGCACATAGATATTTTCCTTTACAATATCCTCTTTTACAAGAAAATATATTCTTACTGATATTTTCCTCTCGTTTAGATGTCACGTTTATTAATAGACAATGCTTTTATTGCTAGAACAAAAAGACAAGTTCATTACTTTATGCCTGTGTAAATTTTATAATTCTATTATTCCTTGTTTCTGAAACTGACGGGAGACAGTACGGTCTTGTGACGTAGATAGAATATTCACGAAGCTTGAGTTGTGAGGGTGTTAGGAACAATAGACTGTGCCGGTACTATTTCGCATTGTCTGTGATGAGGCGATATTAGCGATCCTAGTGGTTAGCAATTATCTATGGATGCATATTTACTACGTATTCAGCTTCGAGACTGTATATATTAGACTGTGGTAACACCTACGAAAATTTCAGACAAATTTTATTACACAGCCTACTGCAACAGATTAAAAGAATTGTGATCTGAACAATGCATATCCTATTGTAAATATACTAATCGTAATAACATATTAAATGGTATATATCAGTAAATATTTGTGCACCTTCGCATGCATTTTTAGTAGACCTATAACTCTCTATGTTTCTGCGCATATACGTATGAGCGTTCTAATGACAATCGCCAAGTAGTACGTAATTAATGAATTAGTTGTCAAGATGATGTAACACTAATTTCATTATTATTTAACAACGACATTGCAAACTGGTTTTACGTAAAAAACAATACGATTTGACAAAGGCAGGAAGAAGTCGTTTACGTTGAGAAATATATAAAGGATTTAGCCGTTCTATCCGGTCTTACTGAAATTCCCAACATAAATCAAATTCATATTACATAAAGCACTGACTTCAAACACGCCTACAACCACACATAATTAAGAAAATACAGTATGTTTCCGAAAGTATTTGTCGATATTGGTAATAGCTATTAGGAAAGCAACACCTTCTATACTGCCGTAACAAGTTCAGCAGATATTCTAATTCAGTTCCAATCTAATAATCGAATTCAACATCATCACCATCATCCCCTTTCACGTATTAGAGCCAGTGGTCTGTTTCGGTCTCTATTCAACTCACTGTTGCTCCAAGATGGCATAGAGAGACCATTTTCAAAATACATTATGGGCCTCTATAATCCATATCACTTGGGCAAAGTTAGTCTGAGATAACCAGTGTAGTATACAAAAAACGTAAGAAAAAATCGTATTCTCTCCATTTCGAAGAAAGCTATGACTACGAGCCAATGCTTCTTGCACCACTTTAGATTTTTACCTCTTGAGTACATTTCTCTCAAACTTGGGTGAATTCCAAGTATTCGTCTATTTAATAGCCTATACTACATTATATTCCTGCCTAGTCAAAAACCCAGATAGAACTGATATTTAACCCTTACGGTGAATTTCGGTGAAGTCTGGAGGAACCACTTAGTCAAATCCACTCTCCTCACCTCCACGCTGGGGTTCCCTGGGATCTATTAAGATGCGAAAGAGAGAGTGGTGTGCGGAAAGTAACGGGAAGCTGCCGCATTTATCCTTCCCAAGAAAAACTGCAAACATAGCATGATGAGTCTTTCCACGGTAAAAGATTCCGGACGTACACTATCCCCCTATTCGGATGTCCGGAGGGGGATGCTGGGAAAGGACACATTCTGAAGCAACCCATCAGAGAGAAGAAAAGAAGATTGGAACGTGGAATGTGAGAACTCTTTGGCAAGCAGGTAAGTTGGAAAACTTGAAAAAAGAAATGAGAAGAGACAGAGTGGATGTGATGGGAATATCAGAAATGAGTTGGGAAAAAAGTGGTGAGTTGGTGAGTGATGAATTTAAGTCGTTTTATTCAAGACATGGACATTACGACGGAATTAAGAGAAACGAATAGAGCTTTTGAAATGTAGATATGGAGAAGAATGGAGCGTGTAAAGTGGACAGAATAAGAAATGAAACTATGTTGGAAAAGAGTGGGTGAAGAAAGAATGATGCTGAAACTGATCAGAGAGAGAAAAAGGCTGAGAAGAAACTGCCTACTGAAGGATGCACTGGAAGGAATGGTGAACGGAAGAAGAATTCGGGGCAGAAGAAGATATCAGATGATAGACAACATTAAGATACATGGATCATATGCGGAGACTAAGAAGAAAGCAGAAAATAGGACAGATTGGAGAATGCTGGGTTTGCAGTGAAAGACCTGCCAATGGGCAGAACACATGTATATATGTAGTCTAATCAATGAATGAACGAATAATATAGGCCTATCATGGTGATGAATTTATGAGAGTGTCTGTAATATTCAGTTGAAGGGTAACCACGTCTGCATCTAATGCATTTTATATACCACAATATTACTTCAAAACCGCAAGCTTCTGTCTGGATGAATCACTGACTTCCAATTTGGACCACCAAGTCAATTACATAACTTAAAAGGAAACATCCCCACAAACCTTGCGGACATGTTTAATTTATGTAAAATTATTTTCATTTTACAACTGAAATTCAAATGACTTGAGAACGACCACAGGAAGACGCACTGCGACGGAGACATTATCTGCAAACGAAATTTTAACAGGATTTCCTTCACAAAAAGAAACACACTAGCCGTTCAAGACTTTGAGACCGTGACCCATTTCCCACACATAAATATACAAGCTCATACCAAAAGATAAGACTGTATTCTCTGCATTTTGGTGCAGTGTCCTACAGATGGACGTAAAAAAAATACACGATGAATCCTGGGAAAATGCCAACAAGGTCACTTGATTTTATACAATGAGACAGAAGACTTCACATAGAAGATAAAATGGTTAGTCAAGGGAGAGTTTAGGCGCCAGTAACTCATCTTTCCTACAAGTTGTTAATTCAAACCTTGATGATGATGATGATGGTGATTATATTATTATTATTCCGAAGACAGGTCTGAACCTCAAGTGATACTAACAAGGCACCACTTCTGAGGCAACTAGGCCAGGAAATCATGAGCTAGGATGGCCAGTTCCTTTTCCCCTCCATTTCATACATCGCCGACGAGCTACATATTACACTAATCAGACTATGATATATTTGGTCACAGCACTTCTTTACATGTAATGGTGTACCTCACATTTCTGTATCCGGTGCCACCATTAACATATTATTACAATAACACATTATTTGCAGTACACGTCTACACAAATACTCCCAATTTTATTACACTATATACCTTTTTTGTTATTTGGTCGAACTCCCCTTCAGTATGTCTCCTACATTTCATTTGCTATTCTCTATTTGTTCCTTAATCCTAATAAATCTAATATTCTATACTACTTTCACACCCCCTTTATCCTCTAACTACTATTCACTAAAATCTCAATTTCAATTTATCTCTATAAATTATCATATTGAATTATTTGTCCTATTTGTTCTTTGACCTTTTCTCCTATCTTTCTCTTATATTCATTTACAGTTCCAACGTTCAAATGTTAGTACTAATTTTATGCTGTCACTTGTTCACTTCTTTTAATCCTTTCTCACTATTTTCTCTCATTCCTATTTGCGATCACTTTCACTTTCTCACTATTATGCTTACACCTAATCCTTTGTCACTATTCTCACTTCCTATAAATAGCCTACTTATATTTTATTCTACACATCTGCTTATATACTTTCTCTCTCCCTTATACTTCTCGATCTTTTCCAGTTTCACTTTACTTGCACTTTTTGATCACATCCACATTTTTTTAAACGTATCAAATATCTCTGCTATATCCTCAGCTGTCGCTGAATAATGTTAGAATATGTCGAGCACTGTGTGATAAGCATTCAGTGAAGAAGAAAAAAATTGTTTTTAATTCTAAGTGGAGAGAATTAGAAGAATGAATGGAAACTCGATCACAATGCCTTACAGTCCAGATCTGGGCCTCCAACTATCATTTTGTATGAATTTATAAAGATTTCAACGAAGGCGTCCGACAGGAAGATTCCCGCTGTCTGCAGGATGAAGTTTAAAAGCATGGGCCTGCATCTTCTGAGCCACCGGCGGCGTACCTCAGTCAACACTTGGCAGAGGCGCTTGCCTTCTGATCCGGAACTGCGCTCGGGCGCGGATTCGATTTCCGCTTGGGCTCATTACCTGGTTGGGGTTTTTCCGAGGTTTTCCCCAATCGCAAAGCGAACCTGGCTTCACCTCGCCAAATATCATCTCGCAATCACCAATTCCATCGATGCTAAATAGCCTAGTAGTTGATACAGCGTCGTTAAATAACCAACTAAAAAATGAGAACTTCTGATAAGACGGCAAAAGCATGTGTTGAGAAAGACGATTTTCTTTCTGTAAGAGTGCAAGATGTTTTTCTTAAAACGTGTATATTTCTTATGCTTCTGAGTATGACTTTTGGTACGACCCTCAAAATATGAAATCTTGCTAGCCAGAAAACTCCATTTTGTACGGAGGTACCACTTTCTAATATTCCTCTCACACTATCGACACTTGTGAAGAAGTTTCGTGTTAAATGAACACCAGTCAACTGGTATCGGTCATTCTAGCGACAGCACGTGGCCCTGAACTAATAATCACAAAAAAAACCGCAAAATGCATAAAAAATACGACTATGAACAGACTTCTCTGAATACAGATATGTTACAACTGAGCAAAAGTTCATAGTTACACATAATTCGAGGCAGTGTTGCCAACAGTTGTTCGTACAATCCCGCTAGATGGCTTTCGAAAACCCGTGATTTTCTAACAAATATCTCTAGATTTTAATGTATATAATAATAATAATAATAATAATAATAATAATAATAATAATAACGGTCAAGATAGAGCATCCACCCGCCAATGTAACGAATATTGCACACTTTTATCATTGTCAATGTGGCGCTATAAAGCAATTTTGAACACATACACAACATACTTAAATTCTTATTGCACGATAAATGTTACCTACCGTTAAAACCCAAAATTCGACAAAACCAGTTTCAACTAGTAAAAACTAGTTTTAAAATATATATAGATAGAAAGCGAATTTTCGTAAGATCTAGAATCAATGACAGGTCAGGTTTGGTTTGTTTAGTTTTTTTTAGGCTTTTACCAAACAAAAATCTAAACAAACCAAACCTAACCTGACACTGATTCTAGATCATACGAAAACTCACTTTCTATCTTTATTTGCTTAAACCAGTTTTTACTAGTTGAAACTGGTTTTAACGGATTTCGGGTTTTAACGGTAACATACAGTATTTAATATTGAATTATCACTACATTAACACATTCATTATTTCACAAAACACACACTGAACGAATTAAATGTAATTATGAAAGCCGCTTATAATGCTAACATGAATTTCATTTCAGAAACTTTAAAGATTAAAAACCGCTAGTATTCCCGCTAAACGGAATAATACAATTTTATCCGCGAGACGGTTATCCAAAAAAAAGCTAGATTTAGCGGGAAAACCGCTGAATAGGCAACACTGATTCGAGGCTAATGAATAAGAAGATGTAACAACACTGCATGAAGTAGGCTGGCGCCACACTTCGTGACGGCAAAAGAGTTCTTCATACAAGCTTCATTTGCTAACAAGCATCCCATTACATGATGCCACACAATAGTTCTTGAACCTAACATTAAAATACCTGATCTGCTTTCCCTATCTCTATGAAACTTAAAGACAATTCTTTTTGGTATATTAAATCAAACCGGTATATTTATATTAGTGATATATACCACTTAACAATTAACAATCAGGGAGGCAAGTTACAGGAGCACATATAATGACATTCCTTTACGTAAGCTCTGACGTTTTAAATGGAACGTGTTTTTGTGTTTCTGTAAAGGTTACACTAGGGATTGCATGCGTAATACGAAGCTACAGAAGGCTGCAAGTTGTTTTACCATCACAATACCAAACAACTTCAACACATAGGCAGCTTTCAAAAGACGTGAACTTGATATCAGGACCTAACCAGTTTAAAAGTTAAACAATGGGTTCACTTCTTTTAGGATGACACTTGAATAAAAGCATTTAACATACTTATAAATAGAGACCAGATTTTTAGGCTCGCAAGGTTATTCAATTAGGTAAATAGGTTTTTAGGTTTGTCCAAACTGTGAAATGGTTCGCAAAAACTGCCTGATTGTTAAAAATGTACGCTTACAATGTAAAACGTACCAAAAAATAAATCTTTTTGAGCCATATTCATAGATATTCTTAGCGTGGATGATCAGCGAACTAACGTTTTTCGTATTCATAAACCAGTGTTAGCGATATGATATGATATATGATATGATGATATGATATGATATGATATGATATGATATGATATGATATGATATGATATGATATGATATGATATATGATATGATATGATATTTTATTTTTATATTATTGGGTTATTTTACGACGCTTTATCAACATCTTTGTTATTTAGCGTCTGAATGAGATGAAAGTGATAATGCCGGTGAAATGAGTCCGGGGTCCAGCACCGAAAATTACCTAGCATTTGCTCATATTGGGTTGAGGGAAAATCCCGGAAAAAACCTCAACCAGGTAACTTGCCCCGACCGGGAATCGAACCCGGGCCACCTGGTTTCGCGGCCAGACGCGCTGACCGTTACTCCACAGGTGTGGACTAACTATTATTAAACCTAACATTTTATATAATATAATTTCAATTTACATTCAGATAACTACAGAAATTTCAGTTTTGAGTATGTAAAAAGGTACAGCATACCACTAAAAATCTTCAAACTTGGGCAAGAAATTATATTAGAAATTTACCAATAAACCTCAGGAAAGAAAATAACGAGAGGGGGAGAAAAAACTAAATTTCACTAATACATTTCTTAATTACAGTATTCTACCAAATACTTTCCAAGATTCCCAATCGTGAAGTTTTTCCTGTTGTATCTCTAAACACATTTGAAGCCCTAAAATGTTCTTACGACCGCACATAACATCATAGGTGCAAAATTCATTGCTGCCACTGCAGCAAGTCCCCAAGGTAACTGACAATAATTAACACTTTCCCCCTGAAAATTGGAGCACACGTTTTATTTTTTCAAACCCTAGATTCTCCTGCAGTATTTCTTCTACTGGCATGTCAGATCTTCGATCAGTGGAAATTTCAAGACAGTCCCAATCACTGCCCTTGAGAGGGTGAAGCCTTTGAAGTACGGCTCGCTATACAAAGAAAGACGGAATTCCCTGTTAACCATTTTATCCAAAACAACAGAAGATAGGGGGAGACCGCAGCTGGGTCGCTTTCCCCAGTGCAGAAGAGGATAAAAATTATAAGATGTATTGAAATTTCTAAATATATTTATATAAAACGCAGTAAATAATAGAAAAATACATACTTAGGTTATTTTAGTTCTTAAGGTCCAATTTAGGTTTTTTTAAGGTTCAACAGAATTTACACATATAACACTTATGACCATAATTCCAAAAATTATCCAAGAAATGATGAGTTTATTAGTAAAGAAAAAAATAGGTATAAACCTGCAAATTCGATCCCTACTTATAAATTACACACATATATTTCTTCTTCTACACCTCACAGAGGTACACTCGCCTCTCTTGTTGGTTTTCCAATATACACTAGACAGACATCTGCAAGTGGAGGGTTTCCTTAGTGGTGGTCAGCAAAGTAATGAAAGATACTACTTAAGACAATGTAAGACCAATATACGAAGAGAAATAATACTCATCCCACTCTTCATTTCCTACCTGCAATCGAATCTGATCTCCTAAATTTGCAGTAGTACCAGTCCAATGTATGTGAATTGGATACAACCAGAATTAAGTAAAAATGCATGAACTGTACATAAACCTAATTAAGGAGTATAACTTTCTTACGCGGTATATAGAATACTTCAATAGTAAACGGGAAATGCTGCTAAATTCATCCAAGCGTCCCTATTTTAGGAGTGACGCACCGTAACTGTAGATTTTTGCAGGAGTAAATTTACCTTCGGTGCACTTTGAAGGCCATCTATACTTCGTCTCGCAATGTTTGACTGGAGAAGTAAATATTGCCGGCAGAGGAGGAGAGAAGTATAATTGCTAATCAATCAATGGCAGAGATCCCATTCCATTCGTTATTTGAAGTTGGGCGATCTGAAGCTTTCTACCCCCGCCCAACTTCAAGTCAACATCGATAAGGTAATTATTTGGCACTTTTAAATAGTTACAGGTTTGTTTGATAATATGACGGCAAAAAGTTGGATTCATTTTTGTTTATATTTTGTCAATAAAAGACGCCACTAATTCATTTCTTTTATTTTTCTCACATACATTCCATTGAATTTCAATCTCCACAATATTCTGAACCTTGAATCACATTTAATTTTCAAAACTCGCTAGCTCACTAATTTAGCAACAAAACAAAACTCACTATACATTAAAAAAAACTATATATTTACAGTCTTACTAATAAAAGTGTATAGTTTTATACGAGACTTATGCAGAGTTGAGACAGGAAACTTTACTAATAAACCATGAATAAGCAATGGATGTATAACAACCTGTAACTATACAATGGGAATTGCTTTGCAGTAGTTATATACACGAAACTCCTTGTTTAAGCGTTGTATATAGAGAAAAAATGGCCGCCCCTCTAACAGCTGTTCTTATCGACTGTCATTTTATAATGATGGTTGCCTTGTAACCACAGAAGTACAAACCAAAGAGCACAGAATAATTAGAATAATATTGCTGTAGCTTGTACTTTTTGACCAAAATATAGTGTGGTAATCGATTAGAGCCAGTTGTACTATCGATACTTAACACGCCACACTAGAGCGCTCTATCGGATGCAATAGGAAACCTCAAATATTCTATTACCTTTCGTGACGAAACTATGACGTAGCTGTGTAACAGTTATACTGTTATACACGACGTATGTAGTGATTATTATTAGTAAGGAATTTACACACGACGTATAAACGAGCTACACATTGTACAAGTATAAGACAGTTAAACGTCTGTATATAGAGTTTTTATTAGTAAGACCGACAGACGTTTAACTGTCTTATACGTATACAATTAGTAGCTCATTTATACGTCGTGTCTAAATTCCTTACTAATAATTATTATCACTACATACGTCGTGTATAACATTATAACTGTTACACAGCTACGTCATAGTTTCGTCATTACTTCATTACGAAAGGTAATAGAATATTTGAGGTTCTCTATTGCACCCGGTACAGCGCTCTAGTGTGGCGTGTTAAGTATCGATAGTACAACTGGCTCTGATCGATTACCACACTATATTTTGGTCAAAGAGTACAACTACAGCAACATTATTCTAATTATTCTGTGTTCTTTGGTTTGTGCTTCTGTGATTACAAGGCAACCATCATCATAAAATGACAGTCGATACGAACAGCTGTTAGAGGGGCGGCCATTTTTTCTCTATATACAACGCTTAAACAAAGGGTTTCGTGCAATTTCCATTGTATAGTTACAGCTTGTTTATACATCCATCGTTTATGCGTGGTTTATTAGTAAAGTTTTCTGTCTCAACTCTGCATAAGTCTCGTATAAAAGCTATACACGGTTTATTAGTAAGACTGTAAATTTAAACTCCTATCAAGCTCTTTTACTGACATGTACACTTCAAATTCTTTTTCCAAAACTCATCTTGACGTCTAATAATGTAATGCTCATAAACCATATATATTGGACACATCCTGATTTCTTCACGGAAATATAAAAAATTGTATTTCCTACATCATGTTTGAGGATTATAGTGTGTGTTGAATTTAGACGAATGATATGTAGGCAAAAGGGATGCGGATTAATGTCAACAAGAGTAAAGTAATGTGGATCTCTAAGGAAGATAGACAGGAAACAGAATTTAACATTGAATGTGAAGGACAAAACCTGGAGAGAGTGGAAATTTTTAAACATTTGGGAACAATAATTACTGATGGAAGAGTAGATCAAGAAGTATTGAACAGGGTAAAGAAAGCAACATCAGCATACTATCAAATAAGTAATACAATAGTTGGGAACAAAGAAATAACCACTAAGACAAAAATACAGATATATAATTCTATAATTAAACCTATAATACAATATAGTACCGAAAGCTTACCACTCTTAGATAAACATCGAAGCAAATTAACAGCAGTGGAAATGAATATCTTAGAAGAACTGTAGGAAAGACCAGAAGAGATAGGATAAGGAATGACAGGATAAGAGAAGAAGTTAAAATGAGAAAAGCATTAACAGAGGTGATTAATGTAAGGCAGTTGAAATGGTTTGGGCATGTATATCGTATGGGAGAAGAAAGGAAGGTTAAACAGGTGATGGAAATGAGAGTGGAAGGATGAAAGAGAAGAGGAAGACCAAGGATTAAATGGGAGGATACAATAGAAAGAACAGGCCAACAGAAAGGAAAAACAATGGTAGAGATGAAGAGAATGTGTAGAGACCGGGAAAAATGGATGAAATGGACGGAGAGAGGCGAACCCGGCGCTTAACAGCAGAAGGGAAAGAAGAAGAAGAAGAAGAAGAAGAAGAAGAAGAAGATATGTAGGCATATAAGACCTTGATTCAGGGCTAAGGTGCGCCGGAAAAGCTTAATACGAACTTTATTCAGAAACAAAGATCTTAAACTTTCATATTGTTGATAATTTCCTGTAGTTACATAATATAAACCTACTTCGCTGTCACAATAAAAATCGCCTTAGAGGTAAATGACAACGGAAAAGAAATTACATATCTGTACTTAATAAATTATATAAATTGTACGTAAAATGTGTCACTGATTCTTACTAAGATGCTATCGTTTATACGGAAGAGGAGAGAACATACCCTTGATGGGGTCCATAATAGTTGATCTCAGACTAGAAAGAATCATTATTCCATACGCAATCTTTGCCATTAAAAATGGTAAATTACGTACGCTCAACTGTTGCGAACAGAAGAGTAGCTCAATTTCTTCCCACATGTGGTCAGCAGGATCTGATCGGTCTACGGCCTGGAGCACTATTCAGATGTGTGGTTTTCTGAGATCACCTTGTTACGTACGAAATGAACCTGTACCTCCTGCTCTGATCTGGGCGCATGACCGGTTCAAGACGCCCACTCGGGACTACAAAAATAATCCTCATTTTATAATGGTTTGAGACCGTGACCGATAAGGAGTTACAATGTTTAGCTTGAAGGAACAGTCGCCAAATTTGGAAATGCTTCAATCTTTAACAAAGCCACATCGCCAGTTGTTTCAGATACTTTTCTGTCATAGCGGTAACATACAGTAGTATCACAAAGATCTATGTAAACACATGTGTTGAAATACCAACAATAACCATATCAACATCAACACTCTTTAAGGAATGGGACTGTTGAACTGTCCCGTCCTTTTTTTTTTATTTGCGGGATATCATATTCGTATTTTGTATCAGCAATCTCTGATCATGTGGCCAGCATGGCGTAACAGGGAAAATAATATAAGAACAGTGTCGCCACACTAGCAACACTAAAATCCACCCACGTAACCAAATTACACACAAGACTTTAGAAAACATTTTTGCGCACTATTAACATGCAGAATACATACATACATACATACATACATACATACATACATACATACATACATACATACATGTTCTGCCCATGGGCAGGTCTTTCACTGCAAATCCAGCATTCTCCAATCTTTCCTATTTTCTGCCTTCTTTAATCTCCGCATATGGCCCATATATCTTAATGTCGTCTATCATCTGATATCTTCTCCCCCCCCCCGAACTCTTCTCCCGTTCACCATTCCTTCCAGTGCATTCTTCAGTAGGCAGTTTCTTCTCAGCCAGTAACCCAACCAATTCCTTTTTCTCTTTCTGATTACTTTCAGCATCGTTCTTTCTTCACCCACTCTTTCCAACACAGCTTCATTTCTTATTCTGTCTGTCCACTTAACACGCTCCATCTTTCTCCAAGCCACCGGCGTAGCTCTGTCAATTAAGGCGCTTGTCTGCCGATCTGGAGTTGTGCTTGGGCGCGGGTACATACATACAGACATACATACATTACATACATAGTCCACATCTGTGGAGTAACGGTTAGCGTGTCTGGCCGCGAAACCAGGTGGCCCGGATTCGAATCCCGGTCGGGGCAAGTTACCTAGTTAAGGTTTTTCTCCAGGGTTTTCCCTCTACCCAATTTGAGCAAATGCTGGGTAACTTTCGGTGCTGGACTCCGGACTCATTTCACCGGCATTATCACCATCTCATTCAGACGCTAAATAACCTAAGATGTTGATACAGCGTCGTAAAATCATATACTTAAAATTACATACATACATATGTACGTACGTATTCTGCCCATGGGCTGGTCTTTCACTGCAAATCCAGCATTCTCCAATCTTTCCTATTTTCTGCCTTCCTCTTTAGTCTCCGCATACTGTATGATCCATATAAATCTTAATATCGTCTATCATCTGATATCTTCTGCCCAGAACTCTTCTCCCGTTCACCATTCCTTCCAGTGCATTCTTCAGTAGGCAGTTTCTTCTCAGCCAGTGACCCAACCAAATTCCTATTTCTCTTTCTGATTAGTTTCAGCATCATTCTTTCTTCATCCACTCTTTCCAACACAGCTTCATTTCTTATTCTGTCTGTCCACTTCACACGCTCCATCTTTCTCCAAGCCACCGGCGTAGCTCTGTCAGTTAAGGCGCTTGTCTGCCGATCTAGAGTTGCGCTTGGGCGCGGGTACGATTCCCGCTTGGGCTGATTACTTTGTTGGGTTTTTTCAGAGGTTTTCCCCAACCGTAAGGCAAATGTCAGGTAATCTATGGCGAATCCTCGGCCTCGTCCCGCTATCACCAATCCCATCGACGCTAAATAACCTCGTACTTGATGCGTCGTTAAATAACCAATTAAAAAATCTTTCTCCATATCCACATTTCAAATGCGTCTATTCGTTTATCTTCATTTCCTCGTAATGTTCATGTTTCTGCCCCAAACAATGCCACACTTTACACAAAGCACTTCACTAGTCTCTTCCTTAGTTCTTTTTTCAGAGGTCCGCAGAAGATGGTCCTTTTTCTATTAAAAGCTTCTTTTGCCATTGTTATCAATATATAATGTTAATTAATTACATAGCTTTCTGCATCCAACACTGATCTAGTGTCCTTCCGGTATTCACACTTTTATTAACGCTACAGTACTTTCAGAAATAGACCTATCTTCCATTGCATTTAGGGTGAAGGTTGATAATATTGTGACAGTTCTTTTTGAGAATTTATTACAATTTTATTGAGCGAGAGAAGGACCGGTTTTGTACAGAAACTCGTCCACGAGCGTTCCTTATTACGTTGACGCAAGAAACCGATCTTCTTCTCGCTCGGTAAAATTATAATAAATTCTCAAAAATAACTATCACAATATTACTCATATTACAGTATTACCAACCTTTACCCAGTGTTTCAACTTATGTATGCATTGCGCATATATTATATATTATTTAGGCCTACTTACTTACTGGCTTTTAAGGAACCCGGAGGTTCATTGCCGCCCTCACATAAGCCCGCCATTGGTCCCTATCCTGAGCAAGATTAATTCAGTCTCTACCATCATATCTCACCTCCCTTAAATCCATTTTAATATTACCTTCCTACCTACGTCTCGGCCTCCCCAAAGGTCTTTTTCCCTCCGGCCTCCCAACTAACACTCTATATGCATTTCTGGATTCGCCCATACGTGCTACATGTCCTGCCCATCTCAAACGTCTGGATTTTATGTTCCTAATTATGTCAGGTGAAGAATACAATACGTGTAGTTCTGCGTTGTGTAACTTTCTCCATTCTCCTGTAATTTCTTCCCTCTTAGCCCCAAATATTTCCCTAAGAACCTTATTCTCAAACACCCTTAATCTCTGTTCCTCTCTCAAAGTGAGAGTCCAAGTTTCACAGCCATACAGAACAATTTATATATTATTTACCTACTATTTTTTATATTCAGTATTATTTGATTAAATGCGGTGTATATTAAGCAATTTAATCCCAGATAATAGAAAATATATTTGTTACGGGTAATAAATGGAGCAGATTACAGAGACAGGGAAAACCAAACAAGTGACTGGGCTTCTTGTTACTTTCTCTCCCACCCTCTTAACATGACCTGTAGCGGTAAAAATTTGTTCTCTAAGCCGACACCAAAGGGACTTGGTTTGGCTTAGAGAAGTTGGTTTGGTTGGCTACCGGATCGATCGATTGGGAATTTCCAGGACCGCTAGTGCGAAAGATTCGATTTCTAAGGTGAGGTAAATTGTAAAGCAAAACTGAAGTTTCTAAGAGTGCGAGAAATTACCGCCAAATTTTGTCCAGTATTCGCTTATTCACGCAAAGTTTTCTTCCCCTTCCCAAATGTAAAGTAAGTTGGATGTTTTACACGACTTCCCAAGGAAACTTTACTTCTAAGGACAGTTCTTATAAGGACTTTTAACGTGAACCCACGAATCTAGCATCTAGAGCAGCGTTGTCAGACACAGCCTAAACGGAGCGGAGCGCTCCACTATAACTCGTTGCGTGCTCCGGTGCTTCCACAGACATAAGCAAGTTCACGCTCCGACTGGACGTCTCTAGCACCACAACCGGTTTCGGAGCTTACAACTGTGACACTACTGATCTAGAGGTAAATATGACAAGCACTCTATCAACGTAGAACTTTAAAAGTGAACATTAATATAGAATTATAATCATGAGTAACTCTTACTTATCGGCATCTTCAATTTCTCATCTTAACAATGAACGTCGTGTGACTGGAGCACTATTAACAGAATTTAAACAAGTCTCACTAATGAAATTTCAGTACAACCATTTCTTCTATTGGCCATAATCTCATTCACTCGCATTAAAAAATTAACTTACACTAAGTTCACTTAGCTCCAAAATGTCATAATACTTCTGTAGCTCTGGTGGAACGCAAAGTTAAACATACTTGTGATACGTAAGATAAAAATGACGCCAATAAAAAAGTAACTAGTTTGTTGCGTGAGAGTGTTATTTATACACGATACGATATTACGTGCGATCCTCTACTTAAAGACTGCTGGACGAAAACCTCAACCGTGGCAGAGTTCAACCAGAAAGAAAGCATGATCATATAACTTCACGTTAATAGCAGGCCACCAGATAGAATACCAAAACAACATTTGTCTTTTCCATGATAATTCAAAGTCACAGTATGAAGTTACGAATCTCGTTTAATTATGAATTCTTTTATATCTAATATGATGTATTCACTACAGCTGAAAGCTAATATAAATAAAGCTGAAACATCTATACGTTATAAAATAATTATTATTAATTACCCACAAAGAGTTCTCATTAATTACTCACTGTTGCTTGTGGTTTCGGGATATTCACTTTACTATTATGAACGTAGACAGATGTATACATAATGTAAATATTCTTTCTTGCTAGTCATCCTAATCAATGCATTAGCTGTTTGTGAAGTAATCCATCAATAAGGAGACGTGCAAAAAATAATAAAAAAAGGCTTTTAATTAAGTGAATAGTCATTACTCATTACAATTTAATTCTTCACTTTCCAGGCACTCAGCCCGTTTTCCAGCTTCGTCCTAAACCAACAGCGTTCACAAATGGAGGTATACTCCCAGATCATGTGGTCAGCATGGTGAAGACCATATTCTAACCTGAAGACAAAAACTTTATTTCCTGCCGGGAATTGAACATAGGTCCGCTGTTTTCATAGTTAGAACATTTCAATGACAACTTGATTTCAATCCCAAGCAGTACTGAGAACGTTAATTTAAAAACGAGATACAGTAATTCATTTTCTCAGTTATGATCAAACAGCGGATTTTCGGTATCAACACAGCGACAAGACGTCACGTCCCTTGGCACACGGAAGGAGCGTAGCAATGAGTTAAATCAACTCCCTGCAACTGACGTACACATGAATTCAGTATCGGGACCGAAAATCCGCTGTCTAGTTATGATTCCCTGGTGACGAGCTTCCGTGCCTCAAACCTGAGTCGTCTGGAATCACCACCACTGTCATCTGCCAATCTTTGAATATACCACGAGAAGACGCGTATCGTGGCAGACGGACAAGCCAGCACCAGACAATACACAAGGAAAGGTACCGTATTTTCTGACAAGAAAGTCAGAAGTGAGTCTGTGATGTTGGTGAATAAAGAGGAAACTCTGGAGGGCCACAAAATAAAAACTCCTATAATCTTCGCTTGAGCATGGTCATAGGAAAAAAAATACAGAAGATAAACTTGCGAATTCTAAATGAGGCAGTAGAGCAAGTGGACAGCTTCAAATTCCTGGGGTGTACTATAAGCAGTAACATGAACTGCTGCAAGGAAGTCAAAAGAAGGATAGCAATGGCCAAGGAAGCTTTTAATAGAAAAAGGAGCATCTTCTGCGGACCTCTGAAAAAGGAAGAGACTAGTGAAGTGCTTGTATGGAGTGTGGCATTGTATGGGGCAGAAATACTGACATTACGACGAACTGAAGAGATGCTAATAGAAGCATTTAAATGTGGATATGGAGAAGAATGGAACGTGTGAAGTGGACAGATAGAATAAGAAATGAAGCTGCATTGGAAAGAGTGAAGAAAGAATGATGCTGAAACGGATCAGGAAGAGGAATTGGTTGGGTCACTAGCTGATAAGAAACTGCCTAGTGAAGGATGCACTGAAAGGAATGGTGAGCGGGAGAAGAGTTCGGGGCAGAAGAAGATATCAGATCATAAATGGCATTAATATATATGGATCATATGAGGTAACGAAGAGGAAGGCAGAAAATAGGAAAGATTGGAGAAAGCTGGGTTTCCAGTGAAAGACCTAACACTAAATGAACATGCAGAACACTAAATGAAAATGAAATGAAATCTTCGTTTCGTCTACCACGAATGCCATGACCGCCGGAGTCGGGGAATGAACCCAGGACTCGATTGAGTCATCAAGGCTTCATTTTGTCAGATAAACACCTACTTATCCGCTGGTTCCGAAGTAACAGTCCAACACACTTGTCAAAATAAGACTTTTAATCTCTCAAACTCGACTAATCACTGTACACCCACATTGAAGAACAGCGTGCACCAACTTTTAAATTTATTTGTACAGGAACTCAGTGTTAATATTATGTTTCACTTATGAAAAAATTACTTCTCGAAAATTAACTGATTAAATATTTATTTATTTACTTAATCACTTTATTTATTTATTTATTTATTTACTTATTTATTTTATTTATTTATTTATTTATTTATTTATTTATTTATTTATTTATTTATTTCACAGAGAGGCTATACGAAGTCTGAAATCTCGTATTGCATGTAATATTGCGAATTCTCAAATTAATCTTGCATTGAATTACTCCACATCGTCAAAATAACGAAACGAACTTTCAAATGTAACGCGCACGAAGACAAAGTCGGCATGTAAATACTGTGTATCTAAACTTCAGACGCCGAGAAAAGAGTTCTTCGATCTCTTTCACATCCCGGAAGTCGCATACAAAATGGTGTTGCTATACCGACACAATCTATAATTAAATATTAATGAATATTCAATGTAACTGCTTTCCAAACGGACCAATGCTTGTCACTTCAATATAAATGATAGTGCTTGAACATCTATATCTGAACTACGTACGTATAGTATGTTCACGATTTGCATTCGTCGTACAATCTACAAAAGAGTTAGTGGGCACAAGTGTCTTAGAGGAAAAGAGATAGAGATGGCCTCAAGAAGAGACTAATTAATTATTATTCATTCAACTGCAGTAGACTCCAGGTAATGCCGATACTTATGAATTTAACATTCCTTTTCAACTAAACAAAGTCCGAGAAGAGACGGTAAGATAATACTGAGATGATGGAATGATGGGATGAAAACTGTAGGGGTAACCAAAGTTTCACAAGATTTGTCGGTCATCGAATCTCGTAATCCCTTTTGTGTAATATAGATGGACCCAAGTAGGATATTAAAATCGGCCACTTAAATATGTTTTTATTTTTCTTTTTTAATAATCAATCACCTACAAAGCAAGCTTAACATTCAATTAACAAGCTCAGAAATGAAAAGAAGCCATTTGTTAAACCAATTTTACGTCTATAAAATAGTAGTTCATTCTGCTTCTATCGTCGTCCATAAGAGCGTCACGACATGAAGTTTTACTTACCCGATTGAGGATTGGCCACTGTTGTCTGACACATGGCCATTCCTACGTGGCGATCCTCAGCCGGAGTGTGATATATGCAGTGTTCAACTTACGGTGGAACATTTTTTATTGCATTGCATAAAATATGACCGTGTCCATCGACAGTATGGAATTCGGCACACTCTACGTGACGCTCTTGGAAATTATTTTAATTGTACAAATGCAGTTCTGAAATTTTTATCGAATACAGAACTTGACAGGGTGATTTAGTTTTTTATTGACCCGTTTTACTTATCCTCCGGACCCTTTACATCCGGAGGTTACATTCGTTGTTTTATATATGTTTTAACACACTTGACAATTCGGACCTTTTACATCGGAGTATTTTATAAATCCACCAGATACTTTGTTTTTGGTGGCATGTTTTATTATTTTATTGTTTTTTTTAATCTAGTTAGGGTCTGAGAACTGCTCATTTTTATGATTTTTATACATCTCCTTGTTGAAACCGCATTTGTGTATAGGTCTCGCAAGCAGGGAATACCGACGGGGAAGTAGAGGTGGGGAAAAAATAACGTAACAGTTATTTTGGAACCGTTCCTTGTTTGGAACTGTTCCAAAAAGTAACAGCACCTTGGAACACTATGTTCCAAAATAACAGTGTTGCTCTGAGCTAGTACGAAATACTTGCGGTTACAAATACTCGTTTCACTTTGGAACTACATTATGACAACTCCTGTTCCACAGAACGGAACATGTTTGGTACTATTGAAAGCAGTGACGCCAACTTTTGAAAAATTGTGGGTGGGCTCATTTGACGAGCCTTAAATTAAATAAATCTCAAACCACGATAAATTATTGGGTGGGCTCGGATTCCACGAGCCCATATAAGTTGACGCCACTGTTTGAAAGCAGAATTGGGAATCCTTTCGTCGTACTGAAAAAATGTTGGAAACTAAAGTAAAAGATAAATAGTAAAGATACGAAGATAGTCTTTAAATAATGTACACATTATCTTGGAACTGATGTTAATTAAGTATAGGATTCTATCAAATAACATAATGCCTGTATTATAGTAACTACATTGTGAATTTTATCAAGGGAGATGAAAATATATAGGTTATGTTTTATTTCCAAATATTTTAGTTTTAGTTTCATCACATTCTTGAAATTAAACTAAAATCTGTTGAAACATGACTTTATTATTGAAGTTCTTTTGTTAAAAAAATACAACGGTAAATTTTCATATTTCATTACAATGAGATTATTATTCTTCATGACGGTACATTATTAATATGAATTTTAGCATGGCCGAAGTGATTATAGCTTTTATTTACGCTTTTTTGAAATTGAACACTACTGTGACCTTCAGCTAAGCAGAAGAGGAAGAATAGGTTAGGTTTTATTTACCACTGGGATCCATTTCGATTTCGTGACCAATTTACAAATAATTTAAAATTACATTACATTTCCTGCTTCGAACAAACCTGATCTACGAATTCAATTTAGCATTAGAAAAGATTTCATTTCCAGGAATTCACATCTCGACTCATTATGACATCGTACTGCATCACATGGCATACAGGGAAGTATGTGATCATTTAGCGTCCGTACATGTTCCTAAATACCACTGTTACATTACGTACTAGTAGTACGTGGCTCTTCCACTGTTACATTAAATATTCCTGTTACAAAAAATACTTGCTGTTACAAAAATAACTTGCTGTTACAAAAATACTCGATGTTATGGAACTACATTATGAGTCATGACTATAAAATAACGTAACGGCCTGTTCCAAACCATCACTGTTACATTACATACTAGTAGTACTGTACCTGTTATAAATACTTGCTGTTACACGTTACAATATACTCGATGTTATAGAACACGGCCGACTTGATGATACCTTTGCTTTCAAAGATGAAGCGAAGCTAGCATCAAGTCGGCCGTGTATGGAACTACATTATGACAACCGTTGCTGCAGTGTTATCAATTTAGCGACTTTGTCACTATATCTGGCTACTTTTAACAATTTTCTGGGACAAAATCAATACAAACTTTTAATCCTGATCTGGCGTCGTGCATAAATATAACGTAACTGGTTTCGTGGTGTCAATACTGCCAGTATGACTTCTGGACTTTCTCATGGCCCTCGACTTATACTTTTGCCTTTTTTTTTTTTTTACCCAAATGTTTGCATAAACTACTTTGACTAAAGGGTTTTAACGAAAATAAATTGTGTCACACGCTTCACAGAATGACAGAACTGAATTTAGGGACTTGACTCTGGAGGAGTTTCGTTCATTCCTGGTGTGTTTTATTTTGGTACAGTTTCCACATTAAATATATAATATAAAAATTAATTTCTGATCCTACAGAATGATCCTATGGTAACAACATGGAGTCATGCCACAAAGGGAAAAACACTGGAGGAGGGATTCGATCCGGTGCTGTGGAGCGAACTTCGGCGTAGGCTATATAATATATGATGGTACTGTTATTTTGGAACTATTATTTGGAACCTAGTATTTTCATGGAACTGTTACGAGAAAATAACAACTTTTCCCATTTCTACGGGGAAGGAATGCGAATGAAACACTGCGATAAGGAGGAGAGGGTGACAGGAAAGGTCACGAGATAGCTTGAATGATATTGAAGAGTACAGTCGGAAGAGAAATGACATCGATAGAATCAGTCTTGCGTTGTGATAGTTACATTACGACTTTAGTTTGTTCCATTGCATGTGAATACGCGTCTTGTATCGCACAGTATTATTATTTCATTCGTAAACATATGTTGCGCATTTAATTAGCTTCGAATTTTTCTCATGCTACATTCTTTATTTCCACAGCGATGTCCTCATCTGTTCATCTTCTTGGAAGAGGTAGTACTTCCATCGGCCCGGTACTTCTCGCCTCCTCGGCGTGCCTATAGTGTACACACGTCAAAATAGACAGCAACGCCACCATTGCTTTTCGGTAATCGTTCCTTGCGCGATACCTCGCTTTAACAGTGACAACGCTTTTTTGTTCTTTTTAGCATTCTGATTATTGTATTGTGTTTGTTTTGTAAAGAATTTTAGATAAGGGCGCAAATGGCCATAGTAGCTGACGCGCCCTTTTTAAACCCCATTAACTGCTTCTATCGTACTATCAACAATGAGTAGCAAAATCAGATTTCATGAGCCAGTTATAACGACTCGGAGGAGTACCATGCTAACCACATGTTGCTCTCCATACTGGTTGGATGATCTTTGCTGAGGCATGTGGCGTGAGACCAGCAGTCAATCTTGGCTCTCTATGAACTTACAAATTATTACGATTAATTTTCGAATTGATAAAAACAAAAGTTAACTGCCAAACAAAAGCATTACAGATACAATTTAAACTTTCCGCCAGAGTGGGATTAATTATTAACATCCTGGGTTCGATCCCCGGCATCTCCAATACTATTTTCTGAGTCATGTATTCACATTGTTAATTCCGAAGTACCTCAAGGTTCAAATCTTGGCTCACTATTATTCTTGATTTATATTATTGATCTGCCTAAAGTAACCAAATATTCAAAATGTTTACATTATGCTGATGAGCTAAAGATATTAAAATTAATACAAAATATGTCCGATTTAGAATTTCTGCAACAATGTTATCAATAGCTTTTAAATAATGTGATAAATTTTAATTTAAAAAAATGTTATATGACTTAAAGGACTACATCTTATGTAAGAGGTAATCATACAATGAATAAAGAACCATTACAACGAATATAGGTGTTGTGTAAAAGATCTCATTGTAACTATTAATCATAATTTGACTTTCCATAATAACATATTTAATATAACAAATAATGTTTTCAAAAATCTGGCATTTATTATTAGAAACTCAAAAAATTTTCAAAACATTTAACTTTGACACTCTCTTTCAATTGCCATGTTTGCGCTAAATTAAAATATGCCTCAGTAATTTGGTCTCCCACTTGTAAATCACATAGGCCTAGTAACCAAACTGAAACAAAAAATCAAAAACGATTCTCAAGATCTTTATAAAAAAAATTACATTCGGCCTTCCAAAACAAAATTTCGTACAACAGTCTACTTGCCGAATTTAACTTAATATGTCTTGCCAGTCGTAGATTACTTGCTGAGCAACTTTTATTGTATAAAATATTCAACAGTCTACTGGATAATAGCGAAATATCATCGCAAATCCAGCTTAACGCTAGAACATCACAGTTAAGAAATCGTCAATTGTTATATTATAAAAAACCAAACACTTCAGCACATAAAAAATTATCAATGTTAAAAATGTGTTGGAAATTCAATGAATATGTAAAACATGGGATCTAGATTTCAGAATTTCTTACATGAAATATAAACATTTTCTTATTAATATACTGAAGGTAGTTGATTTTAAACAGTACTATCTATTTGTTACTCTGTAATTATCATTTACATATTTTGGTTATATCTGTATTGATCTATTTTTCATTTATTTTTTATTTTGTATTTTTCATTTATATATATACATGTAACTTATATCTTTTATTTACGTACTACGTATTTGCCTTTTTTCCATTTTCATTTGTATTTACACTTGCATCTTAAAAAATTATTTTAAATTATGGTTTATTTGACGACGCTCGCAACTGCAGAGGTTATATCAGCGTCGCCGGTGTGCCGTAATTTTGTCCCGCAGGAGTTTTTTTACATGCCAGTAAATCTACTGACATTAGCCTGTCGGATTTAAACACACTTAAATGTCATCGTCGTGGGCCGAGATCGAATCCGCAACCTCGAGCATAGAAAGCCAGCGCTACCTATATAATGTATTTGTATCAGTTTTTAACTGTTTTTTCATGCTACCTACATTTTTATGTTCTAAGCAAATATTTGTACTATCTATTGAAAGGGGCTTTGTCCTGTTGTACACATAAATAAAAAAATTAATTAATTAATTAAATTATCAATGAAAAATGCATATATCCTTTCCTTGCCTGAGAAAATCCTCAATACACTGAAAACAAGAGTCAGTAAAATGCTTAATGTAATGTTGCAATTTATTTTTACACTACTGTAATGTGACGTTTCAAGACTTTATGGTTGTTGGATTCTTAACTGTTTTGTGTTTGTCAGTTCCAGCTGCTGTCACTAATTATACCATGTGACCACTCAGTTAATACAATACGGGAAGCATGCATAACTTTTAATAGAGACAATGGTCGGTAAATATTTACGAACTCTTAATTCTTAATTATCATCCAAATTAAAAAATTGTCACTACAGACGAGAACAAAATTAGTAACTCAGATGGGAGGGGAAATGGTGCCACTTGCTTTCTATTTTGCGTCTTGTACATACTTGAATGCCACAAAATCAATGAAAAATGCTACTGCCGCCATCTTTATCGACACACTGAAAACATACAAACTTCTTCCGTATACATAAAAAATTATTTCGTAAATGAGTTCATTGAGTAAGCACTTTCGATATATATGTTTTCAACTGTGTTCCATATAAATCAATACCAGATTTTTTTTTCGTCATTATCATTACCATCTTCTTCCCTTTCTTCGGTTTTCAAAACCCAGTTTCTTATTTTTAAGGTACATGTGGAACATTAGTGATCAAGAATCAACATAACTTCACATTTCCCTCTAAGACAACATAAGGCGTAATTCTGATAATGGACAATTGAAGGTTCAGAGCCATAGTGGGCTAAGGGCCATATATTAAAAACGGAGAAAACAAGGGTTAAAATTAAATGAATACCATAATTCAATGAAACATATAGCAAGTAACATAAAGTATTCACATTAAAACTAAATGATAAGTTAATCTCCATTAAACTGTGGTATTCACTTAACTTCAACTCTTGCTTTCTCCGTTTTCAATAAATGGCGCTTGGCCCACTGTGGCTCTGAACCTTTCAGTTATCAATGATGTGGATGGAATTCGAATTCATGGCCTTATCTTCCACACAACGTTAAAACTGCTCAACTTAGTTGTTGCGTACACCACGTCCAACATGGAACTTTTATTCCAGTCTTGTCAGTCCGCACTACAATGCAAATATTCTCTCACATGCAGTAAAAGGTAAAGGTAACCCCAACGATAGCGAGAGATTAAGGCGCCCATCTTTTCTAGACAATCGGCAATAGTGGCTGTAAGGATGTAATTCTAAGTTTGACACCTTCACTACCAAGGAATACCCCTTCTTGTTTTTCTTCGATTTTCAAAACTCAGTTTCTTATTTTTTAGGTACATGTGGAACATTAGTAATCAAGAATTAACGGAACTTTAAATTTCCCTCTAAGACAACACAAGGCGTAATTCTGATAATGGACAATTGAAGGGTTCACAACCATGGTGGGCCAAGCGCCATATATTAAAAACAAGGGTTAAAATTAAGTGAATACCATAATGCAATGAAACATATAGCAAGTAATATAAAGTATTCACATTAAAACCAAATGATGTGTTAATCTTCATTAAACTATGGTATTCACTTAACTTCAACTCTTGCTTTCTCCGCTTTTAATAAATGGCGCTTGGCCCACCATGGCTCTGAATCCTTCAATTATCAATGAAGTGGATGGAATTCGAATTCATGGCTTTATCTTTAATACAACGTTAAAACTGCTCAACCTAGCCGCTGCGTACACCGTAACCTACGTGGAACTTTTATTCCAGTCTTGTCAGTCAGCACTACAATGTAAATATTCTCTAGCATGCAGTGAAAGGTAAAAGTACTCCCAAGGATAGCGAGAGATTAAGGCGCCCATCTTTTCTAGACAATCGGCATTTGTAGCTTTAGGGATGTACTCCCAAGGAATACATCATTTCTGTTACAGAATGAGGGCCATAATGCGGCCGGAAGGATTAGATCAATGGAGGAAACTCCCCCCCCCCAACCGGGAATCGAACCTGCGACCTTCCAGACTGCAGCGCAACGCGATAGCCGCGACGCCACCACGCGCCTAGTACGAAGCAGGGACTTAATATACAAACAGACATATGAACTAAGATCAGTTTGAGAGAAATGGAAGATAAAAGAAACACTAAGGCCCAATTGTATAAAACTCCCTGACTAAAGATCAACTTTGATCGAAGATCGAAAAGTGAACCGAGTTCAGACACTTCTTCTATTGTATAAAACTTTTCTGCGATCAAATTACCTTGGTTCAAATGCAATCTAAGTTCACGTGAAAAGGATTTGGCAACATCGCATTAACAGGTGAAATACGTGATGCGCGGACAGGTTTGTTCAGTGTTGCCAATCTAGCGACTTTAACTCTTTTTCAACAACAATTTCTTTTAAGTTTTATATTGCTTAAATAGGGACTTAAGTGACCTTTTTAGCACCCCATAGTAACAACATTTAATCTTTCTTTGTTGATAATGAGAAATCTAGCGACTTTACAACTACTTTTTGGCGACTTTCCGTACACTCTGTTGGAGACACTGGTTTTTTTGTGCAATGTAAATAATGGCGGACAATAAGAAGAAGGTTGACTGTTCTCCGAGTTATCATGTTATGGTGTTTGATACTGCTAAACATAATAAAGCTTTATAAAACAACAATTTTCGTTTAGTAATACAGTTAATTGAAAATTTATGAATGTACCTATCATATCCATTAATAATTAATGGTTGTTCTAAACATAATATAATTATAGGTTATGTTATTTGATACTGCTAAACACGATAGAGCCTTATAAAATTTACGATTGTTTGTGTATTAAGGCAAGAAATCGAAAGAAATATATATAAATGTACCTATCATATCTATTAATATTAATAATAATGGATATTTTATTTGCACAATCTGTCACTTGTATATTTCAAACAGAAAAGAAATAACTGAACTTGGATCATCTAACTTAATCGGAGAAATTTCTTCAGTCAAAGTTGACTTTAGTTTGAGACAAATAAATCTCAGATTAGACTTTATACAACACAAAATTCCAAGTTCAGCTGAAACAAGGATCAATTTAACCTCTGATCTAAGATTAAATGGTTTATACAATCGGGTCTAAGCAAAATAAACAAGCCTAATTTACTGAAATGGCACTACGAAGAACTGTACTGTTCATAATTATGACAGAGGCTAACAAACGGACTACATTTGTAACTAGTTTAGTCAACTGTCTGAAGACAGGTCTGAACCTATGTAATACCAATAAGAAATCACTCACAAGGTAATGGGGTAGAATGACCAGTTACTGCTCCCCTATAAAAATTAACACAATCCAAGGCCTTTATTTTGTGTCAATGACCCAGCGAGTAATCTGACACGGTTTCACAATGAGATGCACTCGATTTTGGAATACCTATTCTAATCACATGGAATCAGGTAAGCTTTAATTATATTTCTGACGTCGTAAAGAAAGGTAATTGACTCAGACATGACTATACTTAACAGTTTAATTTTAAGGTTAGTTCTGAATGAATAAACATGTCCATGAGTGTATGTACGCCCTTTGACACGTAAATTGGTTGCTGTACAGAGACTAAAGGCTCGTTCACAATAAACCGGGAACGGAAACGACAACGAGAACGGAAATATTTTTTTAAATAAATTTAAATGTGTGCATTTACAATAGTTAATTGTGAATGCTCACATTTAAATACATTTATTTTAACATTATTTCCGTTCTCGTTGCTGCTTCCGTTCTCGGTTTATTGTGAACCAGCCTTTAGTCCCACCTCGGAATAGCTCGGGAATCATCGTGTGTGCTGTGTTTACACGCGTGCGTTTTACATAGATTCGAAGCCCGGTATTTGTAACGAGAAGAAAGAGCTCTTTCGCTAAGCCATAAAGGCTTCGTAGGGAATATGTAATTTCGTGACATACAGATACATCGCTTACCACGACTCGACTTCATTCTCGGGCTTCGATGCTTAATATTTCCCTGTGTGAATCTCGCGTTAACCTGAACGAAACTTGGGCCTATATTACACTATCAAATTTCTGTGTCCCCGAATATGATAAAATGTTTGATCAAATATATATATATTACACTACATCAAAGCTTTTATCATATCTTTCATCACAGTTCTAATAATAGATCCACAACAGTTCCTTGCCTGTTGCAACTGTAAATGCAGTAATGGTTATTGCATTAATACTGTAGAAGAAATCAAAGAAAAAACGTATTTTGTCGGCTTAAGAGTGTAAACCTGTTAACAAAAACGAAATTTTACAGGCGAAACAAAAAAAAAAAACTGAGTATAAACTCTGAAACTTTAGGACCTAATTCAAAGTACAGATGGTGAGGTTTCAGAGTTAATTTATACTCAGTTTTCTTAGTAGGTTATTTTCGACGCTTTATCAACATCTTAGGTTATTTAGCGTCTGGATAAGATGAAGGTGATAATGCCGGTGAAATGAGTCCGGCGTCCAGCACCGATAGTTAGCATTTGCTCATATTGGGTTTAGGGAAAACCCGGAAAAAACCTCAACCAAGTAACTTGCCTCGACCGGGACTCGAACCCGGGCCACCTGGTTTCGCAGCCAGACGCGCTAACCGTTACTCCACAGGTGTGGACAGTTTTTCGGTTTCCCTTGTAAAATTTCCTTTTTGTTAGCAGGTTTGGACTCTAAACCGACGATTTGGGTTAGATATTGGGGTAGGGAGAAAAGATACAAAAGGAATCCACCAAACTCTACTGAGAGAACTTCAATGTGAAGATGTGAAATCCTATATATACTAAGTATTTAATAATGGATGAAGGAACATTTCATGCGACTCATAATGTGATATTAAAAGTTTTGTGGTTTTCACAGACCATGTGTACTTATGTCCTCCACTTTCTTTCTTCTCAGTCAGAGATTTTAACAAAGGTACGATGATGATCATAACTTTTATCACAGAACTATGTCACAGCTAGATATGATTAAAGATGCTATATTATAGTGTACAAGATTTTATTAAACTTCTGTGACACATTTATTTATTTATTTATTTATTATTATGCTAATAATTGTAACATAAAATATACAGAGAAACTTTAGCTCGCCCCTGAAAGAGTAGAACTCGTGCTCAGGGCCGGATTCATGAATTGAAATTAATAATTATACAATACAATTTGTCTTATGTCTACTGTGCAATTATAGTATATAAATTTAAATTTACAATTTTTCAATTTTTATAAAATCCATACATAACTTTTTAAATTTAATACTAGAACTATTCGAATTGACAAGATTAGGATATTTAAATATAAATTTGTTATATATTCTTGGGCCTAAATTACTACTATGATTAAATACTGTAAAAGTGTTGCATTTTGGTTCAAACAATCTTAAAGAATTCATACCTTTTGTTTCATAACTATGAGAATACAATTCAAAATTATTTCGATTTTTATGTATGAATTTTATTAATACAATATAATAAATTTGTCTTACGTTAAGTACATTAAAGTCTAGAAACAAATTTTGAGATGGAAAATCAATAGGTTTATGACGTAATAAACGTATTGACAAGTAATTCCTCAATAAAACAAAATAATATACTATTTTACGTAATTTATTACAAAGGTAATTAATGTGTTGGTCCCTTTTAAATGATTATCGAAAATTATACCTAAATACTAACTTCAGAGAACTCTTTAATAATTGGACATTTACACTGTATAAGACAACAATCAGAATTATGTAATTTAATACTTAATATAGATGCAGGAGGTTTGTTACATTTTTCAGATAATGAGAATGGAATAATCATGGTTTTATTTTCGTTGATAGAAAGATAATTTATGTCAAACCATAACTTCAATTTATGTCAAAACATAAATTTGATAGTGTAATATAGGACTTAGGCGGCCGGGTAGGTCAGTTGGTAGAGCAGCTGGCTACTGACTGGAAGGTCCGGGGTTCGATCCCAGGTGGTGACAGGATTTTTTCTCGTTGCCAAACTTTCAGAACGGCCCCGAGGTTCACTCAGCCTCCTATAAAATTGAGTACCGGGTCTTTCCCGGGGGTAAAAGACGGTCAGAGCGTGGTGCCGACCACACCACCTCATTCTAGTGCCGAGGTCATGGAAAGCACGGGGCTCTACCTTCATGCCCCCCCAAGTGCCTTCATGGCATGTTACGGGGATACCTTTACCTTTTACCTTTAAATATAGGACTTAGATAAATTTACGCTACAGGAGAGCGACCATTTTCCGTGTCAAAGGGTGTACGTGTGGTATGAAATGTATAATTTACAGTGAAATCCGGATACCGTAATGTGAACAACATAATGCAATGAGAAAATAACAAACAGTATGTGTATTTCATATATAACAAATTCCTTTGCAGGAGATCGCACCACGGTTTTTGAAAACAGAATAATCGGAACACATCCTTCTCACCACCTCTGCACCATGTAGTTTGTATTACCTCCCAGAATTTCAGAGATGCGAAGTGAACATCAAACACAGTGTCAAATAATTCTGAAATATGTGAAATAATTGATGCGAGAACAGCAGAATGTAACTAATAACAGTAGTTGATGATCCTTTTCTAGTACAAAAACAATTCTAAGATTGTGATCTCCGTAGAGTTAATAAATTTTATGTTCAATCGAATTTGTTTTCAAAGATACTGTATACAACGAAACAGTTTGCCTAACACAGTCGCTTCTTTAATCTTAACCTCCTTTCAGTGTTTGTTTTCATTCTCCGGATGTGTGCCCACCATGTCTCGCGATGTAAACAAATGCCACTCATCTGTCACTACTTCTTTTTTTGTGGTACGAATTTGTAACTCGTCAGAAAACGGATTTGCAAAGGATGTAATTCTTGCGCAATACAGAGCAAGCGTTAGGTTTTAGAATGTGATGGAAACAGTTGTAAACCGGATCTGAATCACGACACTTCTCTACCACGTCCTGTGCCGTAGGCATCGGTCAGTGGCGGCTCACAACATGCTAGAGAAATACCGAACATACCCCGCGGGAATGGTACTGCTAATAACAGAACATGAGAATTTTAAAATAATGGACAACTGCTGACAGCGTTGCGTGTTTGCAAGTATCGAAACTTGTCTTACACCTGGAAGCCAATCTAAATCCGTGAACTAGACAGAGCACTGTACAGCTAATACCACATGTCAGTAAATGACATCATCAACAAACCCACGCGTTTGTGAACATTCACCGTATTACATGAATTATATGAGTAATCATGTCTTATAATCCCAGTCACCTGTTACGATAATAATTACGTATGTTATTTATGGACACACCGTTTCCTATTTACTTAGGGTACTTACTTACGGCTTTTAAGGAACCCGGAGGTTCATTGCCGCCCTCACATACGCCCGCCATCCGTCCCTATCTTGAGCAAGATTAATCCAGTCCCTACCATCATATCCCACCTCTCTCAAATCCATTTTAATATTATCCTCCCAACTACGTCTCGGACTCCCCAAAGGTCTTATTCCCTCCGGCCTCCCAACTAACACTCTATATCCATTTCTGGATTCGCCCATACGTGCTGCATGCCTTGCCTATCTCAAACGTCTGGATTTAATGTTCCTAATTATGTCAGGTGAAGAATACAATGCGTGCAGTTCTGCGTTGTGTAACCTCCATTCTCCTGTAATTTCATCCCTCGCATCCTCAAATATTTTCCTAAGAACCTTATTCTCAAACAGGAATGTCTGTTCCTCTCTCGAAGTGAGAGTCCAAGTTTCACAACCATACAGAACAACCGGTAATATAACTGTTTTACAGATTTTTTTGACAATAGACTAGATGACAAAAGCTTCTCAACCGAATAATAACAGGCATTTCCCATATTTATTCTGCGTTTAATTTCTCCCGAGTGTCATTTATATTTGTTACTGTTGCTCCAAGATATTTGAATTTTTCCACCTCTACAAAGGATAAATTTCCAATTTTTATAGTTCCATTTCGTACAATATTCTGGTCACGAGACATAATCATAGACTTTGTCTTTTCCGGGATTTACTTGCAAACCTATAGCTTTAATTGCTTCAAATAGAATTTCCTTGTTTTCTCTAATCGTGTGTGGATTTTCTCCTAACATATTCACATCATCCGCATAGAAAAGAAGCTGATGTAACCCGTTCAATTTCAAACCCTCTCTGTTATCTTGAACTTTCCTAATGGCATATTCTACAGCGAAGTTAAAAAGTAAAGGTGATAGTGCATCTCCTTGCTTTAGCCCGCAGTGAATTGGACCCTTATACTCCCATTTTCTCCAATATCTGTCGAATACAAAAAATCTGATCAATAGTCGATCTATTACGCCTAAAACCACAGTGATGATCCCCAATAATGACAAAAGTTGGTGCTTGCCTGGAAGCTAAATTTGCTAGAATAATAGCATCAACCTCCTCCTTTCGATGGCCCAACATAAACGACAAAAGTGTCATTCTAGGTGATGAAATTGTCAACCTTTTACCATCTCCTGTTATTTTTAAAATGTGGAGAATTCACTTTCTCTACTTCATTTACTTCGAACAACATTGGCTGAATATGGTTAGAGTCGCTCTAGTCAGTCTTGTTTCTGTTGCTTTGAAAAAGTAAAAATCTCCATTTTGAATTAATGTTTTCTTTATTTACACTTTCCCTGGGCATTTCCTAATGATTTTATGACTAAAAGGATGAGGGTGTTCCACTTACCCCGAGTCTGGGGCAAGTGAACAACTAAAAAATGAATGAATTTTGAGAAGAGATCATTCCATCCATCGTTCTCAAAATTACATCTTTCTTTCAGCATACTTGAATGGGTCATTACATAAAATTTCGAGAAATTTCTTTGAAAATTGTAGGATTAATAATAGGTTAAAGTTACACTAATGAATTTAGGGATTCCACTTACCCCGGTGTACTTTACACTCTTCATTTTAGTTCCTACTTATATAATTCCATTATTTAAATTAATACAATGAAAGTATATATCAAGCATTAAAAATCTCTACTATAACAAAATATTATTGAATCCCCCCCCCCCCCCCAAATGAGGATTTAACCCAACTTGTGAAAACACAACGTTATCCTTTAGATGTTTGTTGCGTCAGTCGGTCCATTAATCTCATGAAGACATTTTAAATCTAACGTTCCGAAAGTGAAATCTGGTCGAAATCGGTTCACTCATTTAGATTTAATGAGAAACGTCAAGCAAGCGCGCGCGGACAAAGATGATCATCCCTAGAATTTATATATATATATATATATATATATATATATAAAAGTTATATTACCGGTTCTTCTGTATAGCTGTGAAACTTGGACTCTCACTCAGAGAGGAACATAGGTTAAGGGTGTTTGAGAATAAGGTCCTTAGGAAAATATTTGGGGCTAAGCGGGATGAAGTTACAGGAGAATGGAGAAAGTTACACAACACAGAACTGCACGCATTGTATTGTTCACCTGGCATAATTAGGAACATTAAATCCAGACGTTTGAGATGGGCAGGGCATGTAGTACGTATGGGCGAATCCAGAAATGCATATAGAGTGTTAGTTGGGAGACTGGAGAGGAAAAAGACCTTTAGGGAGGCCGAGACGTAGATGGGAGGATAATATTAAAATGGATTTGAGGGAGGTGGGGTATGATGATAGAGATTGGATTAATCTTGCAAAGGATAGGGACCGCTGGCGGGCTTATGTGCGGGCGGCAATGAACCTTCGGGTTCCTTGAAGGCCATTTGTGTAAGTAAAGTAAGTATATATATATATATATATATATATTAGAAACAGATTGAATAAAAGGAGGTATTGTACTCGCCAAACTTAGACGATCCCAGGAAAGAAGTCAAAGAAGTCGTATCAACATGCTCTCGATGTCTATGTTATGCAGTTGGCAGTCCGATAACTGAATTGCTTTATAACAGCGTTGCCAACATAGACGGCCTCAGCTCGAGTAGAGAGGTCAACTTATCTTGCCGCAAGAGACAACTACTAACTTCTGTTAAAAAAAAAAAAAACATCGTACTTGCCTCAGGCCAGCGACTGGACTAATTCAGAGTCATAATATGACAACGCTGCACAAATAACAGGCATGCACCGTATGATTTATTATGTTTTGGGTAAGGCACGAGACAGCATAGTGGTGTGAGGTCGTCTAAGGTTGGCGAGAACAATAATTTCCTTGAGTATAATAAAATGAAACCCTCATCGCAGAAGCCAACTCATTATCTACTATTAGGAAACATTTCACTCGTTAAAATACACTACACGAATAACTAGGCTTATAGTTTTACAAGTCTCTGAAAAATTTGCTCTCGTCAGAGCATAACGGAGTGACCAAACCTGAATAATTATCACAATATCTTTTAAGAAAATGTCTCTCTAATTATACACAGAAACTCTAGACCTCAAGGAGACATTAACCGGTACCGAACCTCTTCTCCGACAATGATCTGTACTTTCTGTAGAACCGACTTACAGTAACGTTAACCTCAACACAATTTCCTTTCACTATTCCCAGTTTGTGGAACACAGTACTGCCAACATAATTCAATCACAGCATTCATCGAACATCTCTAAGAACGTGGCCTATTAATAACTATCATTAAGTACTGAACATATCACGAACAAAATAACTACCAATCAAAATTCAATTTCCGAATCGTGTACGTAAAAACGCAAATGGAGAGATCAATCGAAAAATAAATTTTCTTTATGATCACTTAAAATCGCTGAACCACAAGCGTTCAACGTGACACAGGGATCAAAAATTTTATTAAAAAAAATGGAAACTGTATTTCTACTTTCAAATTCTATTATTATGGAATGTGAAATGAATTCAAAATAATGACGCACAATTGTGTGAAAGTAACGGCTGGTTTCGTCACGTTTTGCTTAATAATTTTTTTATTTTTTTATTTTATTGGGTTATTTTACGACGCTGTATCAACATCTTGGTTATTTAGCGTCTGAATGAAATGAAGGTGATAATGCCGGTGAAATGAGTCCGGGGTCCAGCACCGAAAGTTACCCAGCATTTGCTCCTATTGGGTTGAGGGAAAACCCCGGAAAAAACCTCAACCAGGTAACTTGCCCCGACCGGGATTCGAACCCGGGCCACCTGGTTTCGCGGCCATACGCGCTGACCGTTACTCCATAGGTGTGGACTTGCTTAATAAGAACCATATTTTTTCCAACATAAAAAAAAAGTTAAAATAAATTACAAATCATCAGTTTGACGATTTACGATTCTTTAGTTGATATACAGAATATTGAGGTCATGCATTTACGCAGAAGCGAAGATTATAATTACAGAACATGCAAGAAAATGTCAAAATTATTCCACGTTTTTTTTTTTTTTATTTACGTATAAAGTGTGATAGGATAGAAAGTTTATTTCCATGTAACATACTAAATATCCAAATGGGAACAAGGAGCATATGCTTTAATCCGAACATTTCCTTATTCCATAAAATAATAAGTTTATATTTTAATTACTTCAGTGAGGCATATGAGAAGTGATGTGACATAGCTGGCACAGCCATCTACAGAGCGTTCAGGTCGGCTACCGTCCAGAAACACGCGTATTAGACATGCCTACGTTCATGGATCGATTCAAGACATGTCGCGCCATGCGACGCTCAAGGTCCCAGCAAATATGTTTTTTTTTTTTAATTTATTTTACGACGCTTTATCAACTGCTATAGCTAGTGTCTGAATGAGATTGTGATAATGCCAGCGAAATGAGTCCAGGATCCAGCGCCTAAAGTTACCCAGCATTTGCTTCTAGAGTTGAGGGAAAACCTCGGAAAAACCTCAACCAATAACTTGTCCCAACCAGGATTTGAACCCGTGCCCGCTCGTTTCACGGTCCGACATGCTGAAGTTACTTCACAGCGATGGACTAGTAAATACGTGTTTAGTTAGCTTATCCGTCAGTTGATTTCCAGTTTACATTCTGTTAACAACTCTCTCTCAAAGTGCAAGTATATGTTCATTAACGAAATACTACAGGGACATCACTTTATTTTTACCAACATTTTTAACATTAACCTGGCTATACTCGGAAACACTGTTACCCCCTTCCATTACAGGAATTTGGTGTTACTAGTGCAATATGTAAACAAATCATTTTACTAGCTATAGGAGAAGAGTAAAGTAGTGTATCCACTTATGTTACAGGGAAATGCGATATTACGATTTTCAGTTTGTTTATTACTTTTACGGTATTTTATCAAAATACAGTAGAGTAGTAACAGTTTTTTTTTCACAAACTCAACTCTTCAGGCGGTTGTATTCATTATATAATGGCTACTTTATTCAGCATATTATCGTACTTTCGATAACTCGAATTTCACTTCTGCTCAGTGCACACAGATAAAGTTATTCAGTCATGCTACACACCGTGCGAAATAAGCAGGGCCAGGTGTTTATGGAGATCGCGAAAATCACGACATAATAGATATATAATATATTTTTACTAATCTTTACGAATTAAGTGATTCTGATTAATAATATGCGGATAAAATAATTACGACAAATCGCGAAATAGTGTTCTAATAGCGAAATATGAACACATTCGCGAATTATTATTGTTGTATCGTTTTATAGCGAATTTCATATTCTGAGTTCTTTTTTCGGACCATTTTTTCTTTTGAATTTGTTATAATATCGAAGTAGGCTACATTTCATGGTATTCCAGGTGTTCTGATTACATTAGTGAACAAAAAAGACGGAGAATTCAACATTTCGCTAATAATTTGAAAGTGTTAATTTGAGGGCTGCAAGTTTTTTTTTTTTTGTGTTTAATGCATGTGTGTTAAATACAGTCTCAATCCAACAAATATTGTCTATTGGCCATACCGCACCTTTACCAGAATCCAACGAACCTTTAATATTAATTATTTGGAAAGTAATATTCATACTGAGTTAATACTCCAATTTCAAAATAATTGTATTTTTCAAAATTTCATTAATACCCCCAAGAGTACAAATCAATCTCCAACAATCTCCGCCGACGCCAGTATTAAAAAACACAAATGATAAAGTTAATCTCCATAAATACCTGCCCCTGGAAATAAGCTTCAATAACATAGGCTCTTTCTTCTATAGAAAACGCAACCATATTTCTGAAACACACTATACCCTGGACTGTTTTACGTCACTGCTAGCAGACTTCGAATGTAACAGCGGCCGTAAGTTTGTGTGGCTGACGAGAGCAGGAACATTAGCGAAAGGGGTGGGAGTCAAGTACATAGGTACAATAAAAATGCAAGTAAAAATAAAGTGATGTCCCTGTATAATATTATTGAAATGACCACAGACTTGATGAATGTCAGCTATTAGAACGTTGAGGAGATGACAGCTCTTTCATTATTGTAAAAAACATAGGTCTATAGCAAATTTAACCACACATGACAGTCTCAAATACACCTAGGTTTTGATCGGTGATACTGGCGGCATGATAGCAATATAGAAAAAGCCACTCTTGCTCTCACCAGTTCCTCTCTAACTCCAACAATGACGTAATATTCGAACTACTGAGTAACCACAGTGTGGATAGTTTACGAAACAGCACAATGACTCACATGTTTAGAAAAAAAAATCAAGAAGAGAATTCTGTGAGCCGCGCGATATATTGGAGTATCAATCAAGCTTGTTTATAACACGGAAATGCGTTAAAGCGCTGATTGCTTTGAATAATCCTCACCGTTGTGTTTCAAGTAATGCAATATTGACAAGACCAGGGGTGGGAAACTCGTATTGTAAACAGAGCAGTCAGCATGAGTACCACTGTAGCGAGAGAAGCTAAGTTCTCTGAGATGGCTATTTCCGTCCCTGAACAAGACAGATAGACATTTTTAAGCTTAATTACTAACAAATACAATGAATAAGTAAACGAAAGATCTTGACTGCAAATTTCGAAGAAAAAAATACTTGGATATTTAACGACGCTATATCAGCTACGAGATTATTTAGCGTCGATGGAATTGGTGATAGCGAGATATTTAGCGAGATGATGCCGAGAATTCACCATAGATTACCTGACATTTGCCTTACGGTTAGGGAAAACCCGCGTCCGAGCGCAACTCGGGATCGGCAGGCAAGCGCCTTAACCGACCTAGCTACGCCGGTGGCTGAAAATCATGTTAAAAACTACTGTATTATCTGATAACAAATCCACAGCAGACCCGTGTTGATTTTGGCACTGAATTTTATTGCAGATTGATATAACTCTGAAAGGACTGGGTGTATGATTCTGTACCGTATTCATTATTTTATCTTGAGTTTTGATTGGAACTTTTCCCTTTTCGGGTAACGATAGCTACAGAGGTGCACATTGGGGAACATGGAACATTTTTAAGCATGAACAAGCTTCTTCTGCACCCGTGATGGAAAGAGTTGCGTGCCGATTGTGCTGCCCGGCTAACAAGCAAACATTCTGTTGGGGGTAGATAAAATAGTTTTTTTTTTCTTTGACACTGTTAAGAATATCAAAAGTGGAGCTTATACAAATTTTGGCCTCTCGACCGCAATTACGAGGGCCATAAAAAAACTTCGCCAGGGGCCGTTAACAGAAAGAAAACAATTTCATTGGAAACGTTTATTGGAATAGACACAGCAATTGAGCTATTTTTTCAACAAATTCCCCACCGGAATTGAGATATTTGTCATATCATGGGTTAGACAGAGAGGTTCAGACGGCTATCAAACGCTGGTTCCGATCCCAGGCGGCTGACTTCTACCGACACAGGGATACAAAAATTGATCCAAATGTCTCAGTTCCAGTGGGGGATATGTTGACAAATAGCGCAACAATTGCTGTATCTGTTTCAATACATTTTTCCGTGCAATTGTGTTTTTTTCTGTCAACGTCCCCAGGGAAAATCACTTTCTGGACGGCTTCGTAATTGCGGTCAAGTGGCCAAAATTTGTATAGACATTTCTTTTAAAATTATTAACATGGTGGAAGAAAAAACATTAACTTTTGTATCTGCCCCGATGAGAATGTTTGCTTGTAAGTCGAATTCATCATCATATCACGCTTTCCTTTCCGACTATCCAACCCTTACCTCTGGTGTTAGCCTGCCGTACTTACAGGTTCCACTGTGCCACCCCAAAAAAAAAAAAAAAAATCTCAACGACCCTCCTATGGCGCACCCTGGGCAACGACTCAGTCAGTAAATTGGTATACACGATTGACTTCATATGCCTGAACCATAAAACCCCTTTAGACGAGAAAAATCTTTCACTGACAGTCTGGTAGAGAAGCCTTGATTCTGACAGAAGACAAACGTGTGCAAGCAAAGGAGGTGGTGTTTAAGAGCTGATTACGACTCAAACGCTTCTCCTTCCTTACAGGTACGAAGTTTATTAAATATAACATGAGATAGACACAAGAATTGGCATTAAATATTGACAGTATGGATTAACAAAGGACAGTAAAACCACGGTATCTTACAGCTATAATCCGCTAGACATAAGACATTTAGAAAAGCCCAAAGGAGATGGAGAGATAAAATAGAAATGTAACACTTTCCGAGAGAATACCAATATGAAATTTTACTTCGGAATATGTATTATTTAGCTTTCGCGTGTTAAATATTACAGTACCTGGTTAATTAGTTTCAGCCGATAATGGGCCATCTTCAGGGCTGGTTGGTGCTGGTCTTGGCGCTTTTTGTTTGCGTTTCATGTGGGGATATGTTTGTGTAGTGTAATGTGGAGTCAAAGAATGCGTGTGTTCTGAAATTGAGTTGTGTGCTGAGAATTTCATTTGGATGTGTCTTAGTGTGTCTATGTATTTCTTATTGTTCTACAGTCTTACTAATAAACCGTGTACATATAGTTTTTATACCAGACTTATGCAGAGTTGAGACATAAAACTTTACTAATAAACCATGCATAAGCGATGGATGTATAAGAAAATAAGAAAATAAAATGTGTATTATTCAATATAATGTAAAACTAAAAATCTTTCACAGAAATCACAACAATAACACAAAATAATTATTTAAAAAAGAAAATCCATTTTCTGATTTCGAAAAAAGTATTGAAACATTATTCTAATGCATATAATAGGTCTCTGTAATGTATTTTCAGTATCCTGTATGCAAGCCAATAGCTCAAATGACAGCTTCCACACGTCTCGTCATTCAGTGAACCAAATCTCTCGTCGTTTGAGGGGAAATTTCAGATCACACATCCAAGAACCCCCTTAAACTATTCCTTATTAAATGGGTGGCGCTTGGCCCTTTCTCTTCCAAGATATTCTCACAAATACTCAATAGGATTCAAATCTGGGCTCTGTGGTGGATTAAGAAGTTTTCTTGGAGGCATTATGTAGTAGTCACTCTTTTGTTTCTATAGCAGTGTGTTTGGAGTTGTTATCCAGGCCGAACTGTGCACACTGGTGGAAAAAATATCGCGCAACACACCAATAAATTTGTACTGATCCATTTCTCCATCAATAAAGACCAGATTTCTAATTGCCGATGATGCCGATGGATATATAAACATGCTGTAACTATACAATGGGAATTGCTTTGCAGTAGTTTTACACACGAAACCCCTTGTTTAAGCGTTGTATTTAGAGAAAAAATGGCCGCTCCTCTAACAGCTGTTCGTATCGACTGTCATTTTATGATAATGGTTGTCTTGTAACCACAGAAGAACAAACCAAAGAGCACAGAATAATTAGAATAATATTACTGTAGCTTGTACTCTTTAACCAAAATATAGTGTGGTAATAGATTAGAGCCAGTTGTACTATCGATACTTAACACGCCACACTAGAGCGCTCTACCGGATGCAATACAGAACCTCAGATATTCTATTACCTTTCGTAACGAAGTAATGACGAAACTATGACGTAGTTGTGTAACAGTTATACACGACTATTTAGTGATTATTAGTCAGGAATTTACACACGACGTATAAACGAGCTACTCATTGTATAAGTATAAAACAGTTAAACGTCCGTATATAGGGTTTTTATTAGTAAGACCGCTAGTGTATTTAGTTTCTGGTTTCTTAGTTCAATATGTAGTATTTCCATGTCTGTGTTTATGTCGCTGTAGGTGTGGTTAGCATTTGTGATGTGTTATGCACATGTGGAAGTGTTTTGTAATTTTGTTATGGCTGTGATGTGTTCTTTGTAATGTGTTTGAAATGACCTGCCTGTCTATCTTATGTAGAAGTTGTTGCATTTGAGTTTGTATACGCCTGTGTGGCTGTATTTGTTTGTTTGTGTTGTTTCTGTGTATATTAATTTTACTTTTAATTCAAAATGTTTTTAATTCTTTGATGGCAAGACATGCAAAGAAAGATTGTGCGAATTGTTCATAACTTTTATTGTTCTCAAAACAAGTCGGTAGATCAGCATTCTCTCAGAATGCATTCTCCGTCCACATGAATTGCATATATGCACCGTTCTGAGAACAAAGCCAATTAAAGTACATTATTCACACGTTACCACTCTTGATTGGTTCCACGATAGGGCACAGCGGCTATTGCTTCATCTCAAAAGCATTTTAAAAGGAGACAAGACTCAGCTTAGTCAATATTTCAGCGATAGCCGTAATAAAAGACATTGTGACACTAAATCAAGAGCAAAAATTGCAAATCAAAATTCCGTAGAAATTCTGTTTACACATTAATAGTCCACATAAATAAACCTCTGTGATTTGTACTGCTAATATATTATATCATACTCAGTGAGTCATATTCAAATGGTAAAATATTGTACCTTAGACCTTCTTTCCCGGGGAATATTCAATTATTCACATGTGTAGCCGTTGTTATTGTTGTTTAGCAAAAATTAAGAAATTGTATTTATTAATTTATTTATTTTATTGCTAGTAAGTATGAAATGAATACAAGTTAATAAATACAATGAAAGATAAACTAGCCCACTCCAGAATGAGTAAGACTCGTGCTCAAGAGGGGATTCCAATACAGACAAAAATGAAATTAAAATTGAGAGTGAATACAGATTAAATAGTGTTTAATATGTTTGTGCGAGATCGTGCGTATTTGCTTGTTTTCCGCACAGAACCAATACGCGGTAAGTGTGAAATACCACATTCAGTATTCCCAACGTAACACACATAACAATTTCCCTCTTCTTACCGCTTAAGCGCCACATTCATTTTACTGCTTTAGGCTTTTAACATATTATTTTTAGAGACGTTTAACATAGTAATAATTATAAATTGGAAATTTACCACTGCAATTTCACCAAAATTGCAATGTTAATTATTGTTTTTAAATATTTGCAAAAATTAAGTAAAGTCTACTACTCCACGAAACTTATTACATTCCTGATACAAGTAACATTAAGGAAGCCGTGAAAAAATCAACAAGATTCCAGATGCCGATGTTATTACTGCAATATGTTATATAAATAATATTGTTAAAATATTAAAATGAAAAATAAATCATTACATAACCTTGCCGTTTGTTTTAAGTTCGCATTTATAGATTGGGGGGGGGGGGGGAAAGACAGACGTATATCACGGCCTGCTGGAGTATAGTAAACACAGAAAACATTTTATAGCAACAATGTTGAAGAAAGATATTTTAGTTTTCCGAAGTTGCCGTCATTAAACAGAAACCAACATGGAGATTTCATTGCAACTAATTAGAAATTCGTCTTTCAGGTATGTAATAAACGATCTTCGCACTACGTTTCGCTTTTTCAATCTTTTCCTCGAACATGAAAACGTCAACATACCGCTCTATTACTATTAAACTCAAACTATAAATCCAATATAATTTTTTTTTATTAATTTGGAGAGGATTCGTGGTTAAAATAATATTGGAATAAAATTTGTTTAATAATCTAGGACCTTGACTCATGCTATGATAAAAAGCTGTATTGGTTTTACATTTTGGTTCACACAAACGCAGAGAATTCATATTTTTAGTTCTATATTTATGTATATGCCTTTCAAAGTTATTAAAATTTCTATGAAAATATTTTAATAAAATACAATAATACATTTGTTTAACATTGAAAACTTTGAAATGTTTAAACAACAATTCAGGTGGGTAATCTTTCTGCTTTTTTAAACAAATTTTAATACCTTTTTTCTGTAGTAAAATTAACGGATAAAGGTTGGATTTATAAGTTCCGCCCCAAACTATAATACCATACATAAATACAGATTGAAATAATGCTAAATAAATTATACGTAAACAGTTAATTGGCAAAATATTTCTTAGAACAACAAAGTAACAAATAAAATAAAAGGCGATCGTGGCAGACGCCATAACTCGAAAGTCGCAGTCAGTAAAGAGGCAGTGATTTGCTTAATAGCTTGCGTTTAATTGAATCAGATGTCAAATATCAGCAACAGAGTACGAAATTTTTCTATGCAAAGTAGGCTCAAAATTTTGCAAGAAAAATACAAATTTCGAGAATTGCTGTTCATGAAAGACTAACAATCACGCTTCGATTTCTGACAGCAGGAGACCCGCACATAATTTTCAAGTCTTTATTCAAAGTGTCAAAACATTTGATTTCGAGAACTGTATCAATCCTTTGTTTCGGAGAGAATTTATCATTTATCCAAAACAAATAATATCATATCGTGTGGTTTCTGCGAAAACCCTGTAACTCCAATTTTGCTGAAAATGGAGTTATTGTTATCTGAATATGTAAAAATGTTATGCTCCATCGTCTGGGAAAACCCACTTACTCCTGTGAGGCATAGTTTTTCTCAGGTATATTCTCGGCGTTCTTTTGAACTTAAGTCAAAAACTACAACTCCAAAACTTCAACTTAGAAAAATGGAGTTACAGGGCTTTCGCAGCCCCACGATATTATGTTTGTAGCAGAACCATGCACATTCTTATATTTCATAACTTCCCCTTTTCGTTTACTTCGTCGATTGGTTGAAGATACATGTTCCAATGTATGTCCACTGCAAGTCTTGGAAAATAATGTGATCTACAGAGTGGAAGGTAAGGTAGTACATTAATTGACAGGAGCCATAGAACTCATTATTTAGAGTAAGTTTTGTCAAATAAACAAAATTATAAACCTTACGGCTAGTGAGATAATTACAAGTGTTTCGAAAGCCCTAACGGCAATTGCAAGATGTCTCAAAGCCGCATAAGTAGTACCCCACACCCCATGCGGTCAGCGACTTGAAGGGGGTGGGTTAAGTTCAACTGCCTTTCACCGTGTACCTTGCAGCAGGTGAGGGGAGGACGGCAGCAAACAACTGTACTCAGCTTCGGTGCAATACTTTGCGAGCTAATCTGGGGACAATTCTTCGCACAAAAATGACCTACGTAAACTCCGGATAGGAACGTAACTGTTATGTGTTTAGTTTGTGTAATTTAATGTCAGAAAATGTAAATTAATAACCCGAATGAACAAAATAGCTCGTGTCCGGGCGCAGTTCAACAATGAATGCAGAATTATCAACTTACAATGCAATACACTAACAATTCAATACTAAGTATGGCGTAATAATTTAATGTAAGCAAGAAATACGTACAGCAATAACAAGAAATAACGTGAAAATCAGAAAATTATGTCCAAATTAGTGAAAACACTTAGGATTGAAGTTTCAGTTACAATTAATGAAAAAATTAAACTGATGTAACTTTGTGAACAAGATGTAATTAACATTACAGTTCGTTGTTTTACGAATCACTAATTCTGGGCGTTAATAATGATATAAAGAGTAATAAACTCTGTAAACCACATTCCACTCACATCTTACACGTACTGTTCAAAATGTCCACCATCAGCGTGTGTGCAGCTTTCACATCTCTAGTCCAATTATGACGAACTCTGGCCAGTAGTTCTTCACTGTTCCGAATTTCTTCCGCGGCCTGGATCATGTCTCAGTACTCACGATTTGTGAACTCTGGCATCTCGTAGTTTTGAAATAAACTAAACTGTATCGCTGTACGTCCAACTGCACACTAATGCAATGTAAACATCACAACAGCTGATCAGTTGCGAGTACTAGGCAAACTGTCTGCCGTCCGGACAGCGATGCCAGATTTTTTAGACCTTCTGTACGTGACCCGACAATCAATGTTTCTTCAATCGATTAATTCGAAAACAGTGAATTTTCTATTTAAAATACTGCTGCAACGTGAACATAATAAACGTTCTCTTCGTTGTTATACAAGAAATTAAACCGTATTTTAAACAGTATTCGTAAAATTCGCGATCGAAATGGCGGCATAAACTTATTATTTCTGCAAAAACGAGCAAAATGGTATTATACTTTTTTGTTCGTTATATTTCAAGGAATCACATCCTACAATTAATGTACTACCTTACCTTCCACCCAGTATTTTATTTGTTAAATGTCTGAATATGCAAACATCAAATACAAATATCCGTTTTCAGAAGTGAAATAAGCTGGTATTTTTTTCTCGAGAATACAAAGATTCCGCAGCGAGGAAAGAAAGCATTTGCACCTAAACAGCAACAAAATGATATGGTGTAGCACACGCCTCTGTTAGAAGGAAATTAACTGCACGCAAGAAAACTCCGATAGCTCCAGAGAATTCGCTGCGCGAAATTATTGTATATATTCACTGTTGACCTTGCACATACGTATATCGACAGAGTGGTCAGAGAAATGTATTTCTATCGACGTGTCCATTCGTCGCCACGTATGACGAAAGTTGTGTTATAAAATAACACTGCTGTCTACGTAAATAATGTATAAAAAGAGAACAAATGCTGAAAGGTAATTAACCTCTTCAAATGCGGAAGTTATGAGAATGGCAACATTCATAGGGGCCTTTCGAATAAGCTGTTGCACCAATCGTCACATGTTTTATTAGTCTTTTATTGTTCACGTAATACAGTATATGCAGCCACTCAAACATGATCTCTTGAGGCCTGAAATATTTTCAAGTCCATTTGGTGGGAAGTTCGGTTAACAAGGTAACGGATTTAGAGTAATTCCGTTGTGTCAGCAATGCTACCTTGTTTACTAGAACGTAAGTCGACTATCATTGCTGAAAAAATTAGCATGGTCTATAATGCGATAAATAAAGAAATATAAAGCAAGATATTTAAGGTACGATACTAACTATAATAAAAAATACCTCGAAAATTCTTAAGACAATATCACACACATACTACATCATAATTTAATTTAAACTGGAAATGATTCTAGTAATTATTACTGTATTTAAATGAAAGATAAAAACCTTACCTCTGATTGAGGTTCTGGCTGATATGTTTATACAGAGACATCATTTTATTTTTACTTCAATTTTTATTGTACCTGAGTTTTTGAATGTGCTTTACCCCCACCCCTTCTACTAAGGAAGTTCAACCGTCCTCCACACAGATGCAAGACCGCATACACAGTCATAGTAGCCAGACGATCATAGTAAACAGTACGTTCCAAAAATATGTTCACGTTTTCCAGTGACGAAAGAACTTTCAATATTGAATCATTTTCGCACAAGTACTATCGTCCATTTTCCTACGTCATATATCGGTTTCCCCCACCAGCTTTTATTCGCCAGCTAGTGGCTGGGCTGTCTTAGCTCTTTTCTGAGAACATTAATTTGTTAGGAATTGGACGTCTAAGTAATATTATACAACTGTTTAAAATAACTTAAATAAAAGGGCCTCGTTAAGTAATTAACTGTCACGTGATTTCCTCCCTTTCTACGACCCTACGACATAACCACTTGCACGGACAGTACAAAATATGTCTGAGTAATTTTATCTTTTCGGATCAGGCAGAAGTGAAGATTGAATTTACAGTATGTAAGGTAATCTTTTATAGAGTAGATACAGAATTTTTCAACATGAGTTACTAGTACGAAGGACGAAACTGGTAATTGGGATTAGGTACAATAGTCTATAGTGCGATAATATGCACATTAGAACTATTAGAACTGAAGCCTGTATCGAAATGAACGGCCACCATTTTCAAAGAAGTGTTTAAATATCTATATTATGATTATTTTTCAATTTAACTTCATTCTCTATATTGTACGCTAATGTGCTGTAGACAGTATAATACACTGCATAATGAATACGTTCGCATGGATAACTCAGTTCGTGAATAAAAACACTCATTATTAATACTGTACTGTATTTTGATTAAACAAAAACCTAATGAAAAATATCAAACTCAAAATCGCGATATTTCCTAGTTTACGAAAATGGATGAACTAATTTTCTTCCCTCCTATACCTAGTAAAGTGATTTGTTTGTACATTACGCCAGTATCATCGAAATCCAGTCGTGGAAGGAGATAGCAAACGGCGTCGATCCATAGATATAGCCAGGTTAATATTAAAAATGTTAGTAATAAAATGATGTCCCTGTATATCTATTATCAGGCAGTAGGCTACATCTCACTTGATGATATTTGTCAGAGGAAGAACAATTAAACTGGTCAACAGTCAATTTGCGCCAGACATAAAACTAACAAACTAATCTTACATCGTATGATGACGCAGAATATCTGCATGGAAATATCATATGTACCTCGGTACATTAATCTTACTAATTTCGACCTCCTGAACTCAAAAATAACAAGCAAAATGTTCCATCAGTTCGGGTTTCGAGATGCACAATATAATTCATTTTATATGCATTTTATTAAAAAAAAAAATACAGTATTTCGTGTGTAACTATTTTATTTTACAAATGTGACGACCCATTATGTTAAAACAATATTAGTATAAGTAGGCCACCATGTTAGAAACACTTGTAGAAAAGGAAAAACTTTATTGCCCTTTTACGAGTCTATTTGGAGGGGGTGAAACAGGTTAGCGGTATGAATTCGCTTGAGTTTATCTGATTTTACTTTTTATTTTTATTTTTATTTTATTGGGTTATTTTACGACGCTGTATTAACATCTAGGTTATTTAGCGTCTGAATGATATGAAGATGATAATGCCGGTGAAATGAGACCGGGGTCCGACACCGAAAGTTTAACTATTTTGTTTTACAAATGTGACGACCCATTATGTTAAAACAATATTAGTATAAGTAGGCCACCATGTTAGGAACACTTGTAGAAAAGGAAAAACTTTATTGTCCTTTTACGAGTCTATTTGGAGGGGATGAAAGAGGTTCGCGGTATGAATTCGCTTGAGTTTATCTGATTTTACTTTTTTTTTTATTTTTATTTTATTGGGTTATTTCACGGCGCTGTATCAACATCTAGGTTATTTAGCGTCTGAATGATATGAAATGAGTCCGGGGTCCAACACCGCAAGTTACCCAGCATTTGCTCGTATTGGGTTGAGGAAAAACCCCGGAAAAAAACCTCAACCAGATAACTTGCCCCGACCGGGATTCGAACCCGGGCCACCTAATTTCGCGGCCAGACGCGCTGACCGTTACTCCACAGGTGTGGACCTGATTTTACTTGAGATGTGCATTTTTTTCATTGTGAGCTTTAATGACATTACTGGAGTTTATATTTTGCAATAGACCACTTTGCCGAAACGGCTTCTAGAAGCGGAAATTGTTTTATTGCCAGCTGCAAACATAAAGGTTAATTCACAAAATTAATCGGCACATATGAAGCTTATTCCAAATGTAATCAAACCGTGAAACAAAAACAAAACACGATAACGCGAAAACCTTGTATACGTAATATTTCATTGAATTACAAGTACGTGCTTCCAGTGCAGGACGTTGAAAGTCCTTTTTATGTAATTTTACACAGTTTCGTTAGTTTATATAGCATACAAAATAAGTACTGCTTTATGTGTGGTATGTTAGCATCTGATAAGTTTGTTCTCCCTATCACGATAGTAAGACTTTAAAAACTCTACTTCCCACTTCATTGCACCTGGTCGTATGTGAACCGCGCCTCTAGATGACCCTGAAAGATGCGCATGCCTATAGAACGCACCACTCACTGTAACTGCACATCTGGTTAGACTCCTTTTGATAAGACTGCGTAGGCGCGAAGCCTGGTTCACAATGCTGTACGTCCCAGAATAGAATGTAACTGCGCTCAAAATGATTTCTAGAATAAATTCCTTAAATATCTTCGTGAATCCTGCTGTATAATTATGACTTAGGCCCCTAATGGTAAACAGAATTGGGACGACACAAAACAGATTACTGGGAAATTAACAGGTAAAATACACCAATTCTAAAAGTATTGATGAAACTATATGTTGGTAGTCCTTTGCAAGGTCTAGGAATGACAGCATCTTTAGCATAACCGCAAATTTTTTAAGTGCCTGAAGCGAAGAGACCAGAGATTGTAATGTTTACAATACAAACACACCCCGGCAAACACAAGATGCTGTATGAGCAAATGGATGAGACAGCGTTTTAGAGTGGGAGAATATCACAAAAAAAATCTCCAAGACTTCATAAATAGGATTTGCGTCATAAGAAAGCACACATGGCCGGTTATATATACAAGATGCTCCTGGAAGAGGCTGGAGGGAATGCGTCAGTCCACCAAGCTACACTATCAGCGACTTAAAAAGATATCTGTTTAATGCCTGTAGCAAGGCGTGACGTGAAACGCCATTATAAAGATTGAGATAGAGGAAGAAAATAACAGACATGGAATAAAAATACAAAACCTTACCACAGATCGCACTAGCAACTCTTGACAGCAGTGGCGGCCGCTGATCATGTTGCAGCTGATCATGTTGCAGCGTTGCACAACGACCAAGTTTTTCCCGCACATTAAAATTTTGTTTATATTAAATAACTAAACAGATTTTAAGTTTCCTTCTCGTCCAATTTAAATATACAGGGTGTTTCAAAAATACGGGGCATAATTTCAGGTATTTCCCACATGTAGACAATCAAAATAGTTCATTACAACAAGTGTCCGGAAATGCTTTATTTCCGAGTTATGGCCTTCACAACATTGAAATTCACCGGAACGATTTTCTTTCCGTAACTCGTTGCCGTCAAAGGAGACATTAAGAGGGCACTCTGACAGTTCATTCCGAGGCGAAGGTTACATTCAGTGTTGTGTAGGTACTTGGATCGAAGGTTTCCTGATCGATGGATAGGTAGAGGTGGCCCAATTGCTTGGCCTCCACGCTCACCTGATCTGAACCCTCTCGATTTCTACTTGTGAGGCCATTTAAAATCATTGGTTTATTCGTCTCCGGTATCTGATTTGGAATCCCTTCGGAATCGAATTGTGGCATGTTCTGAGGACATACGCAATACTCCTGGATTTTGGGATCGTGTTCGCAGGTCAATGAGACATCGATGTGAGGTCTGTATTCAAGCAGGAGGTGGACATTTTGAACATCTTCTGTAATGACAACGACCTGCGGAAAGAAAAACGTTCCGGTGAATTTCAATGTTGTGAAGGCCATAACTCGGAAATGAAGCATTTCCGGACACATGTTGTAATGAACTATTTTGATTGTCTACATGTGGGAAATACATACCTGAAATTATGCCCCGTATTTTTAAACACCCTGTATATACTTTTTTATTTATGTATCATTCAAGAATTCGAGTATAAAATAATCAGAATTTATAAAATTCATCAAATTGTGAATACTTCAGAAGTGGTCGTTGCGCGGCTCAAGCAACAGCCAGATTAGTGTAGCGGCTGGTACTGAAGGTAGGCTCAGCTCAGAGTTCCCTATCCCAGCAGTTAACACAGCTGGTCGCGGCAAAGCTCTAGCAACAACCGGAAGCAAATAGTTGTTGTATTTGCCCGTAGATTGCAGAAGTGACTATTCCGAACGGACACAGTCGCTGGATGAATAGTGACTTGAGACGAAATTTTCAGATTTTTTCCGAGTCTTCGTTTCTTACGTGGTTTCTCACTTCCTGACTTCCTGTTTCCTGACCAACGTGTAGCTAGGTGAGCACGTGGTCCAGTCGTTTTATAATCGTGTGAAATCCATTTAATCCTCTCTTAAATATTTAGTTTTTGTTGGAATTTAAATAGTTTTATGTGAATTGTGCTGCATAATGCAATTTTTTTTATTGGATTTTATATTTTCGTCAAGTTTGTGACATAGATACGTAGGCATATAACGTTATGAATTTTGTAAGTTGTTTAAAAAACATGAACTTTTCTGGATTTTAATGAGTTTTATGTGAAATGTGGTAGTTATCACAATTTTATAGTGCATTGTGAAGTGATGTTTTCTTCAAGTTTGTGATATACATGCGTTTACCATTACGAATTCTGTAAATAGTTTACAAAACAAGAACTTCTCTGTACTTTCTGACGAAGAAAAATAAAAAAATTAAAGAACTTGGTACAGTACACCATTGCCTGATCTAAATATTATCCAGACAGCTGCTACGGGGAAAAGACAGTTCAAGTGAATTTTTAGAAAGGAAATTTACAATAATCATGACTGGCTTTGTGGTTGTGAAGTGAAAAACGCACTGTTTTGTTTTCCGTGTATTTTTTTTTTTTTTATGGGGAACAGTTGTGGACAAGAACGGGCATTACTGATATTAATCATTTAAGTACCAGCATTGGATTAAAATGTTCATGACCATGTATTGATAAAGGTAACTAATTCTACCCCACTCATCACAGAAAGTGCAACACCTAGACCCAAACTTCAACGGCCGCCACTGCTTGACAGGATCCTGAAGAGAGCGATTCCTCTTCACTCCACACCATTCAATAGCATAGGAAACGCCAACACTCCTGTGAACTGCATCGCATGGCCTAGGAACTCTCAGGTTAACGGCCTGAATCTCACTGAATATGATGTAGTGTTGTAACAACTTGGCAAGAAAGTGAGAAGAGTTTACACGGAGTAGTTATTTGGAAATCACACAATTTTACACCTGCAAATTTAAGTTCCACTACACTAAACACGCTAACAGCTATGCTGTAGTTATCTTCTAAAATACATATTCGCTGACAAAGCTCCAACAACTTGCACAAGTCAAAATATCACACACTCGGCATTAAATAACTAGGCCTATAGATCTACAAAAATAAGACTGGGATTTATTTATTAATTATACTCCAACAGAAAACTTTATGCCATATAAGCTTTTCGTCTATGATTACCATCAAAACAAAAACGAGAAGGCTGCTTGAAATTGAAAAATCTTCTTCTTCTTCTTCTTCTTCTTCTTCTTCTTCTTCTTCTTCCATGGCGCTACATCTCATGGCTGAGACCCGGCCTCCTCAAGAATCTTCCTCCACCCTTGTCTGTCCATCGATACGGTCCACCAGTTTCGAATTCCCAGACTTTTAGCATCTCCAGTGTGCATCAAATAAAAAATTCAGATTTGAGTAGCTACGTCCTCAAAAACAGGCACATTTATCATATTAGAAATTAAAAAAAAAAAAAACTAGCGGAAACACTAGTAATGCCCCACTTCGGTTATTGTGATTTTCTACTGACTGATCTCAATGTCAACCAGACGCAAAGATTACAACGTCTTCATCTTGTGTTCGCTTCGTTTGCGATGTCCGTCGCGCTGACCACATTACCCCATCCTTCCAAACTCTAAACTGGCTACGGCTTAACGAATGTAGAAATTTTCATTCTCTTGTTCTCCTTTTCCAAGTCCTTCACACTTCTACACCTACCTACCTTGCCTCCCGTTTCAGTTACCTGTCATCACATCATAATCTCTTCACATGCACGCAAAATAGCCGCATACTAGCCATACCAACACATAATACATCATCGTATTCATCATCATACACAATATCGCTGTCGCGCTTGTGGAATATCTTACCCAATGACATCAGAGACTGTTGGAATTTAATAGCGTTCAAAAGCAAGCTTATTAAGCATTTTCTTACTGCGTAGAGTAGATTTAATTTTTAATTAGTTAATAAAAAAATTTCTCTCTTAACTTTTACAATAAACTGTCTAGCCTTTATTATTCATTTAATCTTTTAGTACTTTGATTTTTATTGTATTTGTAAATGTAATATTAATTGTAATTATAATTGTAATTGCATTCTTAATATTGTAGTTGTAATCCCCTGGTAGAGGGGAAGAGAAGGCCTGATAGCCTTATCTCTACCAGGTTAAATAAATAAATACATTTTTTTACTTTTGAATCATTGAAAGGCGCTCTTTCGCTTTATTTTGTAAATCATCTCGCGACCCCTTCAGCTCTTCACATGACTCCCCAGGAGGTCGCGACCCACATTTTGGGAAGTACTGAGGTAGATTATTATTATTATTATTATTATTATTATTATTATTATTATTATTATTATTATGTAGGCTACTACCATCAATACGAATAATATTTTCTTTTCCTCCCCCCAAAATATCAATACCGCTATCGTTTATTCATCCATTCTAAGCGCATGCCTTCTCTACTTACGTTAGCATAAAGGCTGGTTCACAATCAACCGCGAACGGAAACGACAACGAGAGCAAGAACGGAAATATTGTTAAAATAAATGTATTTAAATGTGAGTATTCACAATACGTAATTGTGAATGCTCACATTTAAATACATTTATTTTAACATTATTTCCGTTCTCGTTTCCGTTCCCGGTTTATTATGAACCAGCCTTAAGGGAAAATACGTCTACGAGTACTGTACATCAATTTGTGGAGCAAAATTAACGGTAAAAATATCCTGTCTGTAGCTTTAAATGGTGTGTTTATACTACAGTGGTTAGGAAGTGAAACAAGTCTTAAACAAGGGCAAATATTTCCTTTCTACGTGGGAAGTGGCGAACTTGTGAACGTGGCGTGCAGTCATTCTGATCACGTTAGCAGCTGAAAAATGTAAAAACAGATAAGCTTCAGCCATAGAAAACAGTCTGGTGAAAAGGAACGGGAAATGGAAACGGAATAAGGGTAAATAAAACGCTGGCCCTCCACAATAGAATACATTAACTTTTTGCACTGTTCTTTACTACTTATATCTCTAAACTAGGGACAAGCAAGTGTCAGCAATGTAGTAGAAAGTAGAGACAACGTATGCTTAGGGTTCAAAATGTCTCAAAAACTAGCAAGAACGATGGAATGTCTTGAATAAATTAATGGCAAACAATTATCTCCACGGATTACGCCATAAGAAAGACGAAATAACGGAATTAAAGTTTAATTAGGGTTAAAATTGTTTCGGTAATTAAGCCAATGTAATTACACGCAGCTGAAGTCTCGATATTTTACTAGTTATCTCGTCATTTAACATAAAGACGCCCTTTCACATGAAACACACACAAAAAAACTCATTTAACACCAACAAAAGATTTGAGATCTCAAGGGGAAATCCAATGACTCGCTTCAAACAAGAAAAAAAATTGCCTAAGAGTTCATGCAGAAGAGGGAACGAGTTCAAAGAAAGTGTAGTCGACACCTATTTAAAAAGTAACTACCATGACCAGACTATATACTCATGTTAATTTTCAAGCATTAAAAGTACAAAAGTGATTGTGGAAGGTTTGAGTAGTAATCAAATATTATCTTCCGAACGCTTTAATGTACACCTGTAAAGTTTTCTTTTCCACTTCAAGGTGGATAGGAAGTGCATGAAGATTTTGAAACAAAAATACTTCGAGATAGATACTCTAGACAGCGAACGTTATAATGAATTATAAATATGTCCTGTTTTTCCATATAACTATGCCGTATTTAATACAAAAGAGCCATTCCATGCTGTGCATAAAAGAACATTAGTTTATTTGAATAGGCTATATCATGTTCACAACGGGCAAAAAATTATATTTGTTCCATGTTGCAATCGGTTATTCAGCGACGCTATGAACAACTGCGTGTTTAGACAGCCATGGAAATTCAATTGGCACAACACTAGCTTACTATGATCGTGGAACCGGGCTCGAATCCCGGCGATAGCCGAGTCTTATTTCTAGTGGAAAAAACCACGATTCCCCAGGAATTTATTCGGGGTTTTCCTCCATCATTCCATCGTCACTTTCTATTTCAGTACTCATCATCATTTCAATAGGAACCTACCTATTCAACCAAAACGGTGAGGAGTTATTGTGATGCGTCTAAAACATCAGCCCAGGCCTGGGCGTCATTACCTCGATTGAATCACTGCAGATTACCATTTAACACCCCACTTCACCTTCCCCGGCAGAGACGGTTATGTTTCGGACCGATACTACTACACAGGTTTGTGCAGTTTTAAGTTGTGCAAATAGTAATATACGTTACAAGAGCGATATGTTGACGTTTTCATGATCGAGGAAAAGATTGAAAAAGCGAAACGTAGTCGAGCTTTTTTAATTTCCGAGAACATGAAAACAAACATACCGCTCGTGTATTGTACATTCTTTAGTGCGAAGATCGTTTATTACATACTTGAAAGACGAATTTCTAATTAGTTGCAATGAAATCTCCATCTTGGTTTCTGTTTAATGACGGCAACTTCGGAAAACCAAAATATCTTTCTTCAACATTGTTGCTATAAAATGTTTTCTCTGTTTACTATACTCCAGCAGGCCGTGATATACGTCTGTCTTTTTTTCCCCAGTCTATAAATGCGAACTTAAAACAAACGGTAAGGTTATGTAATGATTTATTTTTCATTTTAATATTTTAACAATATTATTTATATAACATATTGCAGTAATAACATCGGCATCTGGAATCTTGTTGATTTTTTCACGACTTCCTTAATGTTACTTGTATCAGGAATGCAATAAGTTTCGTGGAGTAGTAGACTTTACTTAATTTTGGCTAATATTTAAAAACAATAATTAACATTTCAATTTAGGTGAAATTGCAGTGGTAAGTTTCAATTTATAATTATTACTATGTTAAACGTCTCTAAAAATAATATGTTAAAAGCCTAAAGCAGTAAAATGAATGTCGCGCTTAAGCGGTAAGAAGAGGGAAATTGTTGTGTGTTACGTTGGGAATACTGAATGTGGTATTTCACACTTACCGCGTATTGGTTCTGTGCGGAAAACAAGCAAATACGCACGATCTCGCACAAAAGTTATATATATATATATATATATATATATATATATATATATATATATATATATATATATACCCAATAAGTAATTTCCAACATTTCTCATTTCTCAAGAATAAACTTGTCGAGTATTTCAGAATAATCTCCGCGAGTATTTCAGGACAATCTTCGAAGATGTTAAATATGTAATGAAGCGGAAGAAGGGTACTTTCAACATATCGATAGCTGAAAACCAGACTGTTCTAAGTCCAACTTTTTATAAGAAAGAAATCTGTGTTTCATTGTGTTCCAGTTCTTGTCTGCATATATGAATCGAACAAAATGTAAATATTCCTCTCCATAAGGTTGCTATGAAGCTATTCCAAATTGTTTCATGAAGCATTGAATGTCAGGAGCTTAAAATAGCTCTCCTGAAAAAAAAAAAAAAAATAGTAAAATGGACTTGGAACAGTCTGGTTTTGGGCCATCGATATCTTGTGACATAACATTTTTCCTCGCTAACATGTTTTAGTTACTGAAGCTACTACAGTATAAACGGCGGCAGATTGAAGGCCCATTCACAATGAAAATTAAACATAACCGTAACATAAACACAGGAGTTTGCGGCCAGGCTACCAAATGGGATCATTCACAATGATTCACATAAACACTGACATAAACATTACCGTAAGACGTTAACATGGAAGTTTGCAAACTCCAAACTTTCACGCTTATGCTTACGTGATTTGCAAACAGAACACAATCGTGGAGCGCTGAAGTATACGACAGAATATGATGGTATTCTTTAAAACTTTTTTCCTATTTGGTGTAAAATAATAATTTTTTGTATGTAGAGAGCTCATAGCTGTGGCAACTCAACCAAATAAAAATATTTTGAAAAAAAAATTATTTGGGGGCCCAAATTTGAAAATAATATACCCAATGCAGGATTGTACTAAAACCGATATGTCTAAACCTTTTTTAAAGATAGATTCAAACAGTTTTTTGCAATATATTTGCAAAAGCATGTTCTACAAACTGTCTGTAACAGGATTTTGATTAGTCCCTACTTTTGTAAAATAAACAATTAAAATTTAATAACAATTTTCTGATTTCCTTTCTTGCAAACAAACGGACGTATTTTTAAAATGAAATCAATTAACAAAATTCTGTTACAGAGAAAGGTCTCCGAATAGTCTAAAGAATGTGTGTTCTAAATTTCATGCATGTATCTTTAGTAGTTCAGAAATTATATCCATTTTTGTCCGGCAATGTAGCAAAAAAATGAAGTTACTGGAAACCGATAAAAGCGGGCGTGTGATTTAAAAATCCATAGCGCAGGAAGTTTAAAATGACGTCTCAACATCCGATAAGGGCACAAATACCCACAAAATGTTATGCAATGCATTCCACACATATCAAAGAGTATTTTAAAGAAAAAAAATTTGAAAATTTAATTTACCGGAAACAACAATAAAAGTGGGCGAGTGATTTAAAAATCCATAACGCAGTAAGTTTAAAAATGGCGACTCAGCCTCCGATAAGGGCACAAATACCCACAAAATGTTATGCTATGCATTCCACACATATCACAGGGTATTTTAAAGAATTTTTTTTTTTAATTTACTCATTTTTCACCAAAAATACCATCCTCTCCCCTTAAGTTGACGCTTACGTTGTGTTTAATTTCCATTGTGAATGGGCCTTAACTGTATGACGTGTTAACAGAAAATTTCGCCGAGCTTGGGGTGTGAGGGAAGCGTCATAGCTATATGAAGGGTATATATACAATATACGTAAACTCTTGACTAAGACATAATGTCAATTGCCACTTTTACACGTGTTCCATAACGATGAATATAGCATGCATTTTGCGGAAAAATCCAGGCTCTACTTATCAACTACAGCATAAAACGTAAAATCAGAAAGTATCTGCTATTCACATGGTCCAGTGAATTTTTATTCTGCACACACACATTAAGTACATGTAAAAGAACTAAGCAAGGCCGCTATTGAGAACGAGCATACAAGAGCGGAAAGAGAAAATCCGCGACAAGAGGAACGGCAAACAGGAAAAGTACACATCTGTTCAATGAGCACAGCTAAAAGAAGCAGTAAAAGTTTCGGGGCTCCGTAAAAATCTACGGTGATTCATAACCACTCAAACCAATACCCAAACAACTTTTACTCTAGTCATAACGCGAAACCTACAGAAAATGAGTCGCGGTCTCAGTAAGCAAGCAGAATATGAATGCAATGAATGGTGTGCTCGGTGGACCCTACATTCAACATTCGAGACGTTTTTCAAAAGAATTCATTTTCACTTGCTAGAATGGAATCTCAAACCCATAAAAACAAACATGTTCTGAATTTGTTTCAAAGTATGACATCCCCATATTATAAAACCTAGCTGTGTAGCCACCCATACATGATTACTCTTACAGTAGCCAGAAACGTCTCCACACTCTTCGCAGTAAAACTGTGTACGAATTACAGTTTAATTACGCGTTCACGCTTATATTATACAGGGACATCATTTTATTTTTACTAACATTTTTAATATTAACCTGGCTATACCTTTAGAGAACCGGAATAGAATATGAATATGTTGTAGTTTTCAATTCGAGAAAAGCGGAACGTAGTTAAGCATTTTTAATTTCCGAGAATTGAAAGACCGCTCATGTTCAACATTTTGAAGATCGTTTATTACATACCTAAAAGAGAATTTCTAATTTTGCAATGAAATCTCCATCTTGAATGGAAAATTTGCAAACAAAAATATCAAACATTGTTGCTTTAAAATGTTTTCTGTGTTTACTATACTCCAGCAGGCCGTGATATACGTCTCCTTTTTTTTCCCGCAGTCTATAAATGCGAAAAAACAACGGTAGGTTATGTAATGATTTATTTTTCATTTTAATATTTTAACAATATTATTTATATAACATATTGCAGTAATAACATCAGAAGTTTGTTGATTTTTTCACGTTCCTTAATGTTATTTGCATCACGTATGCAGTAAAACTGGAGTTGTACGAAATTTTTGCAAATTTTAAAAACAATTACGTGCAATTTAGGTGAAATTGCACGCTTTATAATTATTACTATATTGAACGGACATCATTTTATTTTTACTAAGATTTTATGTGTAATATTAACCTGAATGTGGAATTTTAGACTTACCTTGGTTTTGTGAGAAACCAAGCAAATACACACGATCTCGCACAAACACAGTTTGCCTATCCTCTTCCACGACTGCAGTTCGATGATACTGGCGTAAAACACAAACAGACCACTCTACTAGGTATAGGCGGGAAGAAAAGTAGTTCATCCATCTATGTAAACTAGGAAATATCGCAATTTTGAGTTTGATAATTTTCATTAGGTTTTTGTTTAATCAAAATATAGTACAGTATTAACAATAAGTGTTTTTACTCACGAACTGAGCTATCCATTCGGACATATTCATTATGAGGTGTAGGCCTATATTATACTGTCTGCAGCACATTAGCGTACAATATAGAGGAAAAAAAAATAAATTGAAAAATAAACATAATATGAATATTTAAACACATTTTTTAAAATGGTGGCCGTTCATATCGATACAGGCTTCAGTTCTTCTGTGCATATTATCGCACTATAGACTACTGCATCTAATTCCAATTGTCAGTTTCGTCCTTCGTACTAGTGACTCATGTTGAAATAATTCTGCACCTACTCTATAAAAGAGTACCTTACGTACTGTAAATTCAATCTTCACTTCTGCCCGACCCGCACAGATAAAATTACTCAGACATGATATCTACTGTCCGTCCAAGTGGTTATGCCGCAGGATCGTAGAAAGGGGGAAATCACGTGACATTTAATTACTTAACGAGGCCCTTTTAAGTTATTTTAAACAGTTATATAATATTACGTAAACGTCCAATTCCTAACAGAAATTAATGTTTTCAGAAAAGAGCTAAGACAGAGGGGCGAACAGAAGCAGGTGGGGGAAATCGGGATGCGACGTAGGCAAACGGACTGTGCGAAAATATGATTCAATATTGAAAGCTCTTTCGTCACTGGAAAACGCGAACATATTTCTGGAACGTACTATACTCACTAACTCACTACTGCTTACTATATGCGGCCTTGGTTCTGTATGGAGGGCAGTTGGAACTTCATTAGTAGAAGGGGTGGGAGTGAAATACATTCAAAAACTCAGGTACAAAAAAATTAAAGTAAAAATAAAAATGTCCCTGTATAAAAATCAGATTTCGGACCACTCACATATTTCCGTGCTGGTAAATGTACGTATTTATACAGTAACAAACAACTTTAGATCCTATCGGCGGAGGCAGGATAGACTAATACGCTTGAACATTTTGCCAAAAACATCCATGCACAGAAACAACTCTCAGAAATCCATCCTGATGAGTGGTTTAATATTTAATTTGACGATGTCACCAATCCAATCGCACTATCTCTGGTATTGAGGTATGAAAGTAATATTAGAAATTAATTTTATTGGTCATATTCTTATAAAAATAATTTATAGACAGAACGTAAAAAACACTTGAAAATAATGCAAACGATAAATACAATCTATGCAAATCTGGATTTCAGGTAGTACCTCCCTGTAAAGCAGGTTAGAATAATTTCAAGGAAAAATTGTTCCGGGGCCGGAATTTGTGTGCACTCAAAGTTGGGTTCTGGCGTCTTGTCAGCCCATTTGAGTTGTGTGGATATAATGGAAGAATTGTGACAGTGTCGGTATAGTTCCTGGGGTAGCTCAGTCGGTAGAGCATTCGTGCGCCGGTATCGAAGGCCCCGGAACAATCCCATTCAGCTGTATCGATACCTGGGCGATAAAGTACACGAAACAATTTTTCCTTAAAAAAATTATTCGTAAATACAAGCTGGTAATATACAACTCGGTAAAGTCAAATGACCTTGCAGATTGAAAGGGACGATTTAGGTTTTTTAACTGTACACTATTGAAATGAATGAAAACCTAGATTACGTTTTGTGATTAAATGCACGAAGTTAATTAGAACATTAAGTTTGAAGTTTCAGCAGTCCGGCAACATCCACCGCCGCTAACGCACACTTCTCGTGATATAGAAGTAATAGGTCAACGAACTCGGTAAAATCACCGGTGTGCCAGATCTCGCTGGATGAGCTGTTTAGTCTGGTGCTGTTTTTGTTGCAACCAACTCGCAGTACCCAGCGGTTTGTAATTTGAGATTGTTTTCTGTTAAAAAAATCTGTCCACAATATTGAAATACGCCAGAGGGATAAATTATTCTTTATTAGATTCCCTATCGATATGAACAAAAATCACGATCCTACTCACAATAGTTACCGAATAAGAGGTTATTAAACATTTGAGAGGAAACTTTTTTTTTCTGAAAAAAAAAACAATTAACATTCCACCAATATGATATTATAGTTTTTCGTTACATACAACATTAGCTATTCGCTCTGAAATTCTGCAGGGTTATTTCACTTCCACTCTGTATATATCAAAACTTCAGGGAAACATTCCTCACATGTAGAGATTTAAAATATGTTAAGAGGGTTATCCCAGAAATAATGCACAAACTTACTTCATTGGCACGCATTTTATTTTTTCAATCCAGTTACATCAAGATCGCTCAAAATAGTTCCCTTGGAGTGTTACTACTGCTTTCCAACGCCGCAGTGGCTTTTGGAAGCCGCTTAATTCTCCTTTGAAATTCAGGTCTCAGATGCGTTGGGTCACAGCTGTATTCAGGTCGTTTAACAATGCAAAAAGTTGACCCGGAAGTGGATTTTTCATTTTCCGGGAAAGATCGTAGTCAGGTGGATTCATGTCCGAACCGTAGGCTGGCTGAGGGAGTGTTCCTCACTTGTAATCGGTAATACGGCATTCATTGGCTCGGCGATTTGCTGTCTTCCATTATTGTAAAAAAAGCAGCACATCAGACTCCAATAGCTGTAGTTGATTCTGGCGAATTTTTGGGCGCAGTTTCCTGCGAACTAAATCTGCACAAGTCATCCGTCTGTTTTCTTCCAAAAGATTGACAACAATTACCTCCGTAGTGAAGTCAGATGATGATTTTAGTCTTCCAGTGCGTTGGTTGTCTTCTGTAGCAAAGACACGTCCAGACCATCGGGAAATGATACTACAGTCTACTGTAGAGTCACCACACACTTCTTTCGAATCAATTCATAAATTTCCGGCGGCGTACGTCCATGTAAAGTCTCTATTTCAATGAATGAACTTTGATCTCAGACAGTGACGTGACCTGACTGACTTTCGTCGTTCATTTCAATCGCTTATACGCAAAAGTTTTTAAGTAATTTAATTGACGTTCCACAGAATTGTTCGGAAAACCCCTCACTACTAACGCAATAAATAACTAGAACTTTAAGAAAACAAGGCAAGGAAGGAAACAATGTTGAAGTTTTATAAGACAATGGCAGTACCAGCGGGTTTATATGGAGCAGAATCGTGGGTTCTCACCAATAGAGATAAAAGTAGAATTCAAGCTTCAGAAATGCGGTTCCTTCGCTCAGTGATGGGTGTAACAAGGAGGGACAGAATACGAAACGAAGAAATCAGGCAATCACTGAATATCTACAACTTAAACAACAAAATTGCAAAATATAGACAGAATTGGATATCCCATGTAGAACGAATGAGTGATGAAAGACTGCCTAAATTAATCTTCGGGTATCAACCTAAAGGCTTCCGTAGCATTGGGAGACCAAGAAAACGATGGCAAGACCAAGAATAAGTAATATGTATGAAGTTCGCAACAGGTCGAGAGGCCTAAAGCGTGATGATGATGATGATGATGATGATGATGATGATGATGATGACCACGCACGTCCATGGATATGGCAGCGCATGCGCAGTGTGCATTACTTCTGGGATTACCCTCATATAAGTAGGGATGTGATTATTTTGTATTAACGACATACGCGATGTGTTAACTTAATTTTATGAATGGAAAATGCACATCCCTTAATGAAAGTCCAAAATTAAGTGAAATATATCCGCGAATTTTAGCGAAATTTACATAAATTCACGAAATTACTTCATACTCATGATATTTTCAAGAAATAAATAGGTTTCATGGAGAATTCGCACAAAAATGACCCTTTCTTCTAAATAAAAAGTGAAAACTTGCTTCGTTATAAAATATAAACACTTCTACACATTTTCAGCATCAAGGAGCAGACAACTGTCTTCATGAGATCAAGAAGGCAGTGCTGTCACCCCCTCACAGTCGAATGAAATTTAATTATGAATTAAATTATCTATGTAAATAATTTTCTGTTAGTGTCAATAGGGCTGTTTCAATAATAATGTAAAAAATGTTACTTCATTATCTTTTTAAGTTTCTTAAGGGTGCGAAATATGCGCCAGATTGCTTGTTTCTTACGGAAATTTCACCGAAATTAAGCCATTTTAATCACCGAAATCAGAGTAAAATAATCACTCCTACTTATAAGAACTACTACTGTATTTCCTTGTTGGAGCTCATTTTTACAACTCTACTTATATTGTATGATATGCAAGCTAGATAATGTGGAATGCTGCCAGAGTTATCGTGTAACAACCCCACACAAGAAGTCTGAGTTATTCTGCTCTATTCTTTATGAATTCTTTAAGATTGTTTGAACCAAAATGCAATACTGCTACAGTATTTAATCATAGTAGTAATTTAGGTCCAAGAATATATAACAAATTTATATTTAAATATCCTAATCTTGTCAATTCTAATAGTTTTAGTATTAAATTAAAAAAGTTATGTATGGATTTTATAAATAAGAAAAATTGTAAATTTTAATTTGTATATTCTTACTGCGTAGTAGACATATTGTGTTATATACTTCTTGATTTTCAATTCAGAAATCTGTTCCTGAGTACAAACGAGTTCTGCTCTTTCAGGGGTGAGCTAAAGTTTTTTTCTGTTTATATCATATTTTGCTACAATTATTAGACTAGCAAAATAAATAAATTTTAATATCTCCATTCTTCAGATAGAGTGGTTCCTTTGGGCCTATTTGAGGTTTTTCGACGTGCCATCAGATAGACATAGCGCGATTTTCATACCATATATGTCTGCATGATTACAAATCCACACAATGGCAACGGTCAAATTAATATCCAAGCTTCAAAAGGAATTCGAATTCATTATTCCACGTAATGTCAACGATGCGTCTTAGTTGCGTACACTACGGCTGAATTTTCCATATTCTAACCGCAGAAAACTCGCCTAAGTGACTGGACAACGCAGGACTTCCAACATTCTTAATGCAGTACGCAATACTTGTAACACGAATTACAGTTCTGCTTAAAGTGAAGTATGAGAATTATGTCTTTTCCAGAATTCGACTTATCTCACTTTTACGCGAATACATTGTTATATATTTCCTCCAGACCGCATTGTCGATAATTTGTTAATCTGTCATGTGGTTGATACCAGTTGCCGACAAATAGCCTGAACAGTGGCTTTCAGCACTTTCGACCGAGAATGTCGCGGCAAATTAACCTTTGGCTTCTGATACTGATGTGATGAGTTCAAAGAATCCGTCAATTATTTAGCTTTCTAGGAAGATCATGCGTGTTGCTTCAAGAAACTGCAAATTACAAATGCAACGACATTACTAGAGTTCCGGATAAAAAGACGGTATCGAGTAGATTATCCATCTATTCATAGTAGAAACAGAAGTTACTAAGAATCTGTAAATCATTATTGTGCAAAAGACATTTTCCAGCAATTACGTTTATCGACGATAAAAGAGGAATTTGCCAGAAATGTATTATCTCCCGCACAATTTCTTCAATTTTAATGATTTGAGCTGATCCAGAAGTCTACAGGTCAATTCCATAAAAATTCCCCAATTATATGATTTGAGCTGTTCCAAAAGTCTACACATCAGTTCCATAACGTTCCCCCAATTTTAATGCTTTGAGCTTTTGCAGAAGTCTACACGTCAGTGTCACAAATGTTCCCCAATTTTAATGATTGGAGCTGTTCCAGAAATCTACAGGTCAGTTCCATAAATATTCCCCAATTTTAATTATTTGAGCTGTTCCAGAAGTCTACACGTCAGTTCCACAAATGTTCCCCAATTTTAAAGATTTGAGCTATTCCAGAAGTCTACACGTCAATTCTATAAATGTTCCCCAATTTTAATGATTTGAGCTGTTCCAGAAGTCTACACATCAGTTCCATAAATGTTCCCCAATTTTAATGATTTGAGCTGTTCCAGAAGTCTACACATCAGTTCCATAAATGTTCCCCAATTTTAATGATTTGAGCTGTTCCAGAAGTCTACACATCAGTTCCATAAATGTTCCCCAATTTTAATGATTTGAGCTGTTCCAGAAGTCTACACATCAGTTCCATAAATGTTCCCCAATTTTAATGATTTGAGCTGTTCCAGAAGTCTACACATCAGTTCCATAAATGTTCCCCAATTTTAATGATTTGAGTTGTTCCAGAAGTCTATACGTCCTTCCATAAATGTTCCCCAATTTTAAAGATTTGAGCTATTCCAGAAGTCTACACGTCAGTGCTATAAATGTTCCTCAATTTTAATGATTTGAGCTGTTCCAGACGTCTACAGGTCAGTTCCATAAATGTTCCCCAATTTTAATGATTTGAGCTGTTCCAGAAGTCTACAACTCAGTTCCATAAATAATTAATTTCAGATCAGGCAATGAAAATAACCTACAGTAAAGATGAACCGAGATTTTTTGGATGCATAAACACTAACTTAAGACTATTTTTTGGTACTGTATTGATCTAAGACCAAATCTAACAGGCGATTTTTCTCGGTTCAAAATGGTTAAACTTAGTTTAGAAGAATCATAATAATTCTTTATCAAAATGAAGGAAAAAAACTGTTCCTGCAAGTAAAATGGCGAGTGAACTTTATTTTAATCGTATTCAGAGAAAAGTCTCTTAATATGTTGTGTGCAGACTTCACTGAACAACAAGAATTTTGCTCCGACTCAAAACAATTTTCGCTTATGTTTTGTGTGCGCTGAATCCGAAAATGCATATCTTTTCTTCGTATCACGTAAGGTTTTTAAGATATACTCTGAGTTCACTTTTCGATAAGAGTTCTTCAGGGAAACATCTGGCGCGGGTTGGGGGTTGTAAACCAAAACAAAAGCTAAAGCATTTTATGAGTTTATGACCTATTTCTGATTTCTTATGGTTTTTGGTATGTTCTTTTGTACTTCTAATAAATAAACAGACGGAACTCCTGCGCACTTCAGTCTTGCGGCAAGGCAACAGCAGACGGAAACATTTAAAGATTGGTTATCAAGGTCCCGTCCTATGGCAGGAGTGTGGAGATACATTGAGCAATGGCATGAGAGGGGGAACGGTGATTCATATTCTTTTCGGACGCAGATTTAACTTAGTAGTACTTACAAACATGTGTCCAACAGCTTAGGAGGAGATGTCACTGTAAATAGACAGAGGGAATACCCGAAACAATTTCTTGTCTATCAGGAATGTTGACGCATATTTCTACGAAAATCTTGAAAGAGACTTCGCTTCGGAGCATCACTTTGTACAAGGAAATAAAAGTGACGCCGATGTAAGAAATAATACAGATAAAGACAAGGAATCTGCGTTCCATCGTCACTTATCGACACTCAGGTTTTAATAACTTAAAGAGATAACAGAGTCGAAGATAATTCACAGATGCCCAACGAACGTCTCAGAAGAAATAAATTGTGTTAACGTGTTGTGTTCCTATTTTTTATAAATGAGATAAACCAGACTTAACACACCAGTTCTGTTTATGAAAACCTGACAGAAAACCACAGTCCTGTTTCCGCGTTCATGAAATGAAAGCTTACTTTAATACGTGACACTTTACATTACACACACAGTTTCATAGCTTCCTTCAAACTTATATACCAACTCACCACTACGCTAAATTCAATGGCAGGAAGAATTTTATCTCGGAACCAAAGAAGGTACGAGATAATTTAGTAGATGGCCGGTTTCTACAAACTCAGGAAATAGTCATGGATAAACTATCTCATGGTTAAAATTTATCTAATGACAACTTTTTATGTTTCTATAAACGAACAAGCTAAATTTATGATAATGTTGAGTTTAATAATAATTTGTGTAAATGTGGTTCAATTGGAATAGGCTATTAACTTACTAGCCAAATTATTACTTATTAATGTAACCGGAATAAAATATTTAAGCAATAAGAATCATGCTAATCACAGCCTTTTGAATTCAATAAAAACGTTCAATTTCAAGAACTACGTACTCTCCGCGTGCTGGATTGTACCATCGTATATGATACCAAATTATCACACATGTACGATCAAGATCGTACGGTTGGCAACACTGGTTAAGAGTAGGTTCCCCCCCCCCTCCATTTCCCTGGTAGACGCATGAGACCGTTGCAATCACAAGGAGTGTGGAGACGCATTGATCCAACGAAGCAGGACACAAAGCTTATGTTTACAAACGCACGAATGTCGATTGTTATTTAATGATGAACACTGGTATAAATCACTTGCTTGACGATCACTGCCGTTTACCGATTCTGTAACAATAACACGACGTCAATGTCTTGTACCGTCAACTAAACAAAGGCCATATTTAAAAATCAGGAAGAGGAAATTGGTTGGGTCACTGGCTGAGAAGAAACTGCTTACTGAAAATGCACTGGAAGGAATGGTGAACGGGAGAAGGGTTCGGGGCACAAGAAGATAGATGATAGCCGACATTAAGATATATGGATTATTATATGAGTCAGAGAGAAAGGCAGAAAATAGGAAGGATTGGAGAATGTTAGGTTTGCAGAGAAAGACCTGCCCTTGGACAGAACACTGTAATTAATTAATGAATTAAAAAATGAGCAAGATGATCCTGATACCGAAATAAAACGTCTTGTAACTTCTGTACGGCAAAAAGTGCAATTTTCCAAAAAAATAAATAAATAAAAAACTAAAGAAAATGCTGACTCGATATACATCGAATTATATTGATCTTTAAACATGATCTCCGACTAATATCTATATGTTTTTATAGGACGTGCGATCAATGTATTCCAAGACCAGACTTGTAAAAAGAAAATAAATTGCCTGATTTAAATTTTGCCACCGTCTCCTTCAAAGCATTCTTTGCCCAGCAATACACCGATCCCAGAGCTTCTGCCATGCTTGGGACGCTCGACGGAAATCGCGTTCTTATAGCATCTGCGATTCCCGCTGGATCTCTTCCATGCTGTAGAAACGGCGAATCATCTTCACCTTTGGGATTAAGTCGCATGAGGCCAAATCCTGCGAGTACGTGAGGAGAGGAATGACGATCGTCTTGATACGTGCGCAAAACTGGCACGTTGCGAATGCTATGTGAACAGAAGCATCGTCATTGTGGAGCACCGAATTGCTCTCAGTCCAGGTCGTTTGCGCTGTATGTCCTCCCTGAGACACCTCAAAACACTGCGGTATACATGTTGATGATATCGTCAATTTTCCTTGATGATAATGCGACAATCATGGACGAGTTCACAATTTGTCGAATTATGTCAGGTTTTGAGGGTTATGATACGTGGAGGGTCGTCCTGGTCTCTCGTCGTCTTCCACTCTTGAATACCACTCGAAACATCTTTGCCCCACTCAGTGCTTCTTCACTGCCGTAGGCTTTCTGCAGCATTTCTAAGGACTTCGTTGCTGATTTATGCAGTTTCACGCAGATGCTGGCTCTCTGCTCAAGTTTGATATTCATCGTGAAAACGCGATGCTTGCATGCACGTATTTCATAATGTCCGTCCATTAATCAGTCTCATAAACGAACGGAAAATTTAGATGGAAAAATGGTGGCCGATAACTTTGCATGGTGCCCTCTCATTTACGAACAGGATTCTTTTACGAATCAAACATCTGCGGCACGAAACCGACGGTTTTTGGCTTTTTTCGAATGTGCCATTCTCGGAAGGGTTCGGAAGTGCGAACCTCGAATTAAATGTCTAGCGAGTAATCCACTACACCAACAAGAACGACAAAAGATTAAGTTAATCAAGATATCCAACTATGCTTCTGCAATTCAGATGTCAATTCAAAAATCTTCTTCATCTGTCTTCATGTACCGTGGGCCGTTGTACAAACGAGAGATCACCATTTCTTCCAGTCCTTCACTAAGTCACACTTTGCCCTTTTTATGAGACAACCACTTTGGTGTAAAGCTTCCTTACACCTTCCTCACATGTTTTAAAGGGTCGTCCTCAGTCTCGTAATTTAAAAAATCATTAAATATAATATTAATATCTTACCTATGACAGCAATACACCGTGGTTCCAAGAACATAAATCATTCCATGACTGCTTACCTGTAACAAAGAGGAGTCAAAATAAGACTTACAGCAAATCATAAATTAACATTTCCGCCAAAAAATGCATATCGATCATAGACCAAAGCATGTGAATACAAAGTAGAAAATACATTATTCGTTAAGAGGAGTAAGTAAGAGTTTGTAACTCAATGCTGTAGAATCTGAATACTGTAAAATAAAATTCTCATACTGGTGCATTAGGCCTACTTAGATGGTACAATGATGGCTAACAAACATTCTGATGGGGGCAGATAAGAAAGTTATTTTTTCTTGCACCATGTTAATAACGTCAAAAGAAGTGTTTATACAAATTTTGGCAACTCAACCGCAATTACGATGCCGTCCAAAAATTGATTTTCCTTGGGGCCGTTTACAGAAAAAAACCACAAGAAGATTTATTGAAACAGATACAGGAATTGTTGTGCTATTTGTCAACATATCCCCCACTATAACTGAGACATCTGTCATACCATGGGATCAGTTTTTGTATCGTTGTGTCGTAGAAGTCAGCCGCCTGGGATCGGAACCAGCGTATGACAGCAGTATGCACCTCTCTGTCGATTCCATGATATGACAAATGTCCCAATTCCGGTGGGGAGTATGTTGAAAAATAGCTCAAAAATTGCTTGTATTTTTCCAATGAAATTGTGTTGTCTTTCTGTTAATGGTCCCTGGCGAACTTATTTTTTTACGGCCCTCGTAATTGCGGTCGAGTGGCCAAAATTTGTATAAGCACTTCTTTTGACATTATTAACATGGTGGAAGAAAAAAAATTAACTTTTATATCTGCCTCCATCAAAATGTTTGCTTGTAAGTTTTTTGGGCTGTTCGATTCCCGGTATTTTCCGCTTCGGACAAAGCGTCCACAGGTTAGTTTTTCGAGTACATAGGTTCCTATCTCATTTACCCTGCCGTTTTCTATTGATTCATATTATGTTAGAATCTCTGTTAGTATTTTTCTAATTTTTTCCTCCTATAATATAAATAATTACGAGTACCTGGTGACGTATTACCACCTGGTTCACGACACATATGGAATAATAAATCTTGTACAGTTTGATCGAGGTGAGGTCAGGTGATATGAGGTAAGGTGAGGTAGGAGGTAAGAGAACCAGCTTTGTTTCTTATTTGTAGTAAACGTCACTGATTCTAATTTGGTTCAGACGAATGGTCGCGAATCTCTACATTTTCAATTCAGCTCGCGTTAACAGTATTCGTCACTCACCCGTACGTTAGTTGATGTCTCATCAAACTAAAGTTTACGTAAAAATGAACTTACTTAATGGCTTTTAAGGAACCCGGAGGTTCATTGTCGCCCTCACATAAGCCCGCCATTGGTCCCTATCCTGAGCAAGATTAATCCAGTCTCTACCATCATATCCCACCTCCCTCAAATCCATTTTAATATTATCTTCCCATCTACGTCTCGGTCTTCCCAAAGGTCTTTTTCCCTCCGGCCTCCCAACTCATCTACATATGGAGTTAATCTTCTCAAAAGGATATTAGACAAAATTTTGTACGACGTCAACAAAAGTGATATTCCTCGAAAGTTACTACAGTTAGTCTTGGTTCCCCTTCTTAAAAATAGGTAGGATTATGGATTCCTTCCATAGTTCTGGTACAATTTCCTTCCCCAAATTGCAAGTACAAGTTTATAAATTTCGTTAGATAATGCGTTTCGACCATCTTGTATTAATTCTGCTGGAATTTGATCAATACCTGGAGACTTGTACTTTTTCAGATTTTTTTTAATCAAATTTCGACTTCAGAAAGTATGGGTTCCGGAATAAATGGCTCAGCAGTTTGTATTTGAAATTCGTCCCGATCATTTCTATTTGGCCTATGTATATTTAGTAGTTGCCCAAAATAGGTTTTCCATCTGTTCAGGATACGTAAAAATGAACAACGTCCAAAATTCACACAAAGGAAAAAAGTTCTGACAAAAAATTACGTTAAAGGAAAGATTGACGTTCACCATCAAAGTAAAATTATTTATTCCTTCCTATTAATAAAACATTGTTAGTCTATACTTTCACCTGACAGAAAAAGCTGTCAACCAGAAAGTTTTACCTCAGTCTGCACAAATTTTCTACATACTTCTTCAGTACACTTTACATATTGACCAGCTCGCCTTTTCAGTGAAGTCTAAAAATAGGGTACTAAGCGATCTATTTCCAGTGCAATTTAATGTTTTAGTGCAATTTACGTCCGCCGGAGAAAACCATTTCATTTGTGCGGAAGTGGCATGACCTCTCGACAATAACGCAAGCCTCAATAGTGACATCAAACACAAAAGGGTGGCTAACGAGAACAGTGATCCAACTATTTATCTTGACAACCGTGGAATTAATTAAGCACTACATCAGCGATAAGAAAATTTCGTGCATATTTTCACCATGAATTATGTCTTGCAATATATCTCCACTCCAGTCCTAGTTCAGGTTTTATATAAGATACTCGCAAATTGCACACATTCGTAAGGAGAAGGTACTCTTTATGCACCAGTCGCTTTTTCACGGCGTCGCTGCCACCGATATTGAGTTAGTCTGCTTGGAATGTCGATAAATTAAATCTCTCCTTCCAGTCTATAACCGAACACGCGATTCTACAATTCGTACCAGTCCCTCTCTCCAACGTCCGAACCACATAGGAGTAATTCGTGAAAACTATTATATAACATGAATTGAAAGTTAGTTGGAATCATCAGCACATTAAAAAAAATTTCGGATGATATATTCGTAATAATTTTCTGCAGGCTCACGAAAAAATTATAGTCTATTATGAGTATCAGCAACATAGCCTTCACAAAATTGTCTGCTCACAAAATCTCAATCTTCGAAAAAATTTCAAGGTTCGGAAAATCTTCTTTATAATCTATTATATGGATATATTTCATTTCACAAAGCAAAGAGAGGCTTAAGTAAATAAAGCACAGAATTCACTATAATTTATCTACAGTAATTTCACTAGAGATTTTGATTTATGTAGAGAAAATCAAAACTCAAGTGGGATTTAATTGGCTATTACACGATTAGAAGTATTTACAAAGATTAGAAGAAAGTATATAAAGATTACAAGAAATAAAGTACTCTAATACAATAAAATATTGTTGTACCATATTATCATTACAAATATTCCGCTAGATGGCAGTAATGTGTTACGATCAGCTATTTTCTTGTTACCAGTTGTGCCAACTATACAATCTTCATTGCACTCTATGGACGATTACTAGTCAAGAAGGCTTTGTTGATTTAGTTTCACTTTTATTAAGACAATTGCATTCCATTTCAATTATCAACATATATTACAAAATTCCTAATACATAACTTTTCACAATCTCACATAGCAGAAGCTGTAACATAATCTAAATAATATAAAAACGATAAGCGATAGAAAAGTTTTAATTAAGGATGATGAAAAAAGCATGAATCACTTTAAAAGGTACAATAATTGAAAGTACTATGTTGGCAAACAAAGAAACAAATGCTAGAAAGGTGATAAAAATTGTAAGATAAGCAGCTATTATTAGATGAAACACGCAGTTACGTACCGTTTTATTGTATTGGTCAAAAGCAGTATGACATAGTAAAAGTGTAATAGTCTTCTATAATACAAAGAGTGCTGATAGTTTTTCGGTAACTTCATTGAGCATAGTGAATGTTTGTTGTCATGATAAATATTTCGAGACCGTAGATAGAGAAATAATTACCTAATGACAATAAACGTAAGTTTAAAAAAAACGAAATTAAATTAACAAAATCACCTGAGGACAACTATTATCACGAATTGTATTCGACAAGGTAATCCCAATGCGAACAACTGTAATTCTGAACTTAACATTCGAGGTTATAAAACATCCAGAAAAACAGTTGAATCGAAGCAGAAATGATGGGAATAAAAACAACTGAACATTTGAGGTTATAACAATACTTTCATTTGAACTATTTATCTATAATTTCGAACATGTATTAATTAAAAACATACTCCCTCCCTTCCAATATATGGTATAGTAACAAACAAAATAAGTTTGATTATTGCTCAAGCGCGCACGAAATGTTTCGCGGTGTGATATTCTGTTCAGTAGCGAAGGGACTATCAGACAGTGCAGTTGTGAATGTTTCTAATCTTATGTAGTGCATCGAACTGTAATATTTAAATAGTTCATTATGAACATAAATCAAATAGGCACCTGGTGTGGTGTTCCTGTTGCAGAAAACGTAACACCAACTCAGTCAATTTTGAACAGAACATCTAAGACCCAACAGTCGTACAAAAGCGGGTTATAATTTATTGCAGTGTTAATCTGTCTCTCCCAAAACAAGGTAGGTTTTTTTTTTTTTATTAATTTGACATCACACAGAATGAAATGTACCTAATTTTTATTTTTTTCTTATATTGATTTATCATACAAATAAGTATCTAGAAGATGTATTAAAGTTGCATTATATTATTAATAACTTTAACAAATGTATACCATATTTTGGAACAGAATTAATTATATGTTTCTATACCACATTATTTTGGAACAGAATTACACCTTTCTATACTATATTATAGAACAGAATTAATTACATCTTTATGTATCATATTTTGGAACAGAATTAATTACATTTTTCTATACCATATTATTTTGGAACAGAATTACATCTTTCTATACCATATTATAGAACAGAATTAATTACATCTTTCTATACCATATTTTGGAACAGAATTAGTTACATCTTTCTATATCATATTTTGGAACAGAATTAATTACATCTTTCTATACCATATTATAGAACAGAATTAATTACATCTTTCTATATCATATTTTGGAACAGAATTAATTACATCTTTCTATACCATATTATTTTGGAACATAATTACATCTTTCTATACCATATTTTGGAACAATTATTTACATCTTTCTATACCATATTATAGAACAGAATTAATTACATCTTTCTATATCATATTTTGGAACAGAATTAATTACATCTTTCTATACCATATTATTTTGGAACAGAATTACATCTTTCTATACCACATTATAGAACAGAATTAATTACATATTTCTATACCATATTATAGAACAGAATTAATTACATCCTTCCTTTTATACCATATTTTGGAACAGAGGGAGTAAGTACTACATAGCGTTTTACTGTACATTGAGCATACTTTTTTGTTCTTGCGATATATCGTTACTGGTCTCACACAATAACGCGTGATAGAACAAACAGGTTGCAGTTTTGTAGAACAACCTCCAGACTGAAGTCTCTTAGTTTCGAAAGAAGGTAAAATCTTTCAGCAGACTACGACACACTTTTGCAGACGACTGTATCCGAGCATAGCGATGCAGTGAAAGTTGCTTTGCCAGAGACTAGAATCTCCTGATACTGATGACTAGGAAGACAGCTAGGTCACCGCAGAAAAGAGGCAGCAGCATTCTAGTCCATTGTTTATCATCAACAATCGCTGCGGAAGTGCGCCTATCACTCAAGTCTCTTATAACACTTCTTTCATTCATCGCAATTTTTTCTCACCAGGTGAACGGAGGTGTAAAGCTAAAAATGGAGTCATAAGGCAGAAGAACTTAAAGATAATTGTATGTGAACTTGTATGATGAAACTTAACAGCAATCCAATTTCAAGAATTCTCTCAAGAAGGTAACGAAAAAATTCACTGTGAAAGCTGCGTCATCACTATTTCAAAATACTATCCTTATTTTATGAAAATCTATAAAACGATACATAATAACGTTCCTTTAATTTATTCATTACGAAAGCATTTGCTACTAACGACCACATCTTTTGAATTGTTGTTTCCTGTTATTTTAACCCCTTCAGCCTGAATTTATATTTTTAAAAAATTGAAAGAAAAACTTGTCACATAATCATTCTGGGAATCAAAAATTCCCAAATCAAGTCTTCACAGAAAATCTAAATTTGGGGACAATTTTGACTCCTGGGGCCAAAAATTTTACATTTTATTTTTAATTCAGGTATAGAAATGTTTCAAAAACAATATTCTCCATTTGTATCACATTGAATTTTTCAAAACATTTAAAAGTATCGAAGATATTCCAAAAAAGAAAAAAAGAATGGTCACTATAATGTACATCAGGCCTGAAGGGTTTAACACAGGAATATCTTGTACCGGTACTTATAAACGACGCTTACAAATGGCCTTTAAAGAACGGAGTTCAATTGCCGTCCTCACATAAGCCCGCCATCGGTCCCTATCCTGAGCAAGATTAATTCAGTCCCTAACATCATAAGCCACCTCTCTCAAGTCCATCTTAATATTATCCTCCCATCTACGTCTCGACCTCCCCAAAGGTCTTTTTCCCCTCAAGTCTTCCAACTAAAACTACATGAATTTCTGATTTACCCATACGTACTACATGTCCTGCCATCTCATACGTCTGTATTTAATGTTGCTAATTAAGTTAGTTGAAGAATACAATGCTTGCACTTCTGCGTTCTGTAACTTTCTCAATTCCCCTATAACTTCATCCCTCTTAGCTCCAAATATTTTCTTAAGCACCTTATTATCAAACACCCTCTCTCAAAGTGAGATACGTTTCACAACCATACAGAACAACCGATAATATAACTGTTTTACAATTCTAACTTTCAGCTTTTTTGAGAACAGACTGGATAACAAAAGTTTTTCTACCGAATCACGCATTTCCCATATTTATTCTGCGTTCAATTTCCTCCCGAGTGTAATTTATATGTTCAAGGTACTTGAATTTTTCCACCTTTTCAAAGGATAAATTTCCAATTTTTATATTTCCATTTCGTACTATGTTCTGGTCACGAGACAAACATATACTTTGTTTTTTTCGGGGTTTACTTCCAAACCTATCTCCTTACTTTCTATAAGTAAAATTCCCGTGTTTTCTCTAATAGTTTGTGGATTTTCCCCTAACATATTCACGTCATCCGCATAAACAAGCGGCTGATTTAACTCATTCAATTCCAAACCCTCTCAGTTTTCTTGAACTTTTCTAATGGCATATTCTAGAGCAAAGTTGAAAAGTAAAGATGATAATACATCTCCTTGCTTTAGCCCGCAGTGAATTGGAAAAGCGTCAGACAGAAACTGTGAACAACGAACACTGATTTAATTTGTATTTAAATATAGCGTTTCATTTAGACTACAAATCAGGGGAAACACAAGAAGGGTTGTTTGTTGCTGTTTAGTCAACTATCAGAAGACAGGTCTGAACCTCAAGTGATACCAATAAGGCACCACTCATGAGGCAACTAAGTCAGGAGATAATGGGATAGGATGGTTTCTCCCCCATTGCATACATCGCCGACTTGCTACATATACACTAATCAGACTTCAGATGTATACAAATAATTGTTCTTCCTCCGACACATCGTCAAGTGAGAGTACTGCCTGATAATACATGTAGGCTACATAGGCTAGAACCTCAATTAGAGGTAACAAGAAGGGTATCATATTAAATGACTATTTCGGGTTTATAATTTCAGATGATAAACGATATTAAGATATTTGAATCATATGCGGAGACTAAGAGGAAGGCAGAAAATGGAAAAAACTGGAGAATGCTGGGTTTGCAGTGAAATATCTGTCCTTGGGCAGAACAAACACCATGAGTGAATGAATTAATTTAAATTATTATTTATAAGCAGGATTCCAGGTCAATAAAACTAGTTATAATTATATTACTGACAGACTGGAAGGTCCTGGTTTCAGGATTTTTCTCGTTATCAAAACTTCCAAAACGGTCCCGGTTTTCATTCAGCCTCCTGTCAAACTGAGTACCGGGTCTTCCCAGGGGATAAAAGTTAGTAGGAGATTGTGCCGACACAACAACCTCTTTCTAGTGCAGAAGACATGACAGCATACAGTTCAATGTACAGTACGATTATTTAGTCCTGACAGTCGCCGACAATGTGAGCATGAATCAGACGAATCCATTAAGTTACGCCAAGGGTGTTCGGGTTAGTCAAGCGCTTGCATTCAGAGCGATCGTATGTCACGCGTGCGATAGAGCTGTGTGTTTCCAGTACAGTTAAGCTGTACTGCATGTCTTTACTGACCGCTCGTTCTGATCTCTGCTCCGGAGCTCTCCCCACTACTACTATTACTTCCCCTCTTGCGCGTCGCTGAGCTGTTAGGATTAAATAAGCGGTCTGTATATTCACGCGTCCATACACCTTCATGTCGTCTAAACGGGATGTCTTACTTTCACAAGCAGGATGCCAACTGAGTAACACTATTTCGAACATATTTCTCACATTCTCAAATAAAAAAAATTACGTTATATTTGCCGTCCTGAAGACACGTAGTATGTAGTAGTTAAGGCGCTATACTACAACGGCAAAGGTCGCGAGTTCGATTTTCAATGAGATCACAGCTTTTCTTAATTGATTTTCTAATCCTTCCGGCTGCGCTATGGTATTAGGACTGACTCATAAATGAGTACAATCTATTTTTTTCTTTGTGGTAAAGTCGATAAGAAAGTAGGAACCGTATTCCAACTGCTAATAATGCTGATTGTCTCCGAAGGAGGGTGCCTTAATTCTCGCTATCATGTGGATAGCTTTTTTTTTTAATTTACTGAGTATGCCCCAACGAGTATAACTCATATGTAGGGGCTATACAAGAACACATACATATGTTATACAATGTAATTGAAAACGTCATGAAACTACAGTCTGTGAAAACAAACAATAATGCAAGAATTTATTAAAGAAAGAAAGCAAAATAAGAGCAAATAATAAGATGACAAAGTTTTGGGCAGAAAGAAGAAAAAGTTTGAAACCATGAACTAAATCAACTGAGAATTAAAATAAATAATCTTCCCAAAAACGTATTTTTAAACAATTCTTAAAGCACCAGTTATTTGGTAAAATTCTATATTCTAAAGGAAGTTGGTTAAAAGTGGTTAAAAAATGGTTAAGTCCTTTCGTTCCATAAGTTACTGCGCTATGCTGAGAAAAAAATATATTGTCTTTTTGTCTTGTTAAATAAGTATGTATATCCTTATTAAACTGAAATATAATATTACTATATATTAAATTGTTAATAACTTTGTACATGAAAATGGCAGCACCTAATTTGATAATTGAAGCGTCGGCTGGAACAACGTTGTAAGTTACAAAATTTTCATTCGGCGTGTTTCCGTGTAATAACGTTGTATGTCATGTTACCTTGCTATACTCTTCGGCTTGTAACTGTCCATCAATGCAGTACGTGAAATTTGTCCACTCAAAAGTTTGCTATCCTATAACAACAACGTTGTAGGTGTACACATTTTTGCAGCTCCTGTAAATTTTACGAAATGTAACTTATAACGTTGTTCCAGCCGACGCTTCAATTGATATAACTGGTAGAACGAAAGAAAATTGATATAGATATTTAACTGGAGTCAAATAATGAAAACCCAATAAATTTCTTAAAGCTCTATTTTGAATAATTTGTAAAGGTCTCAAAGCAGTTTTCTTATTATGTCCCCAAATAAATGACATATACATTAAATGAGAATGGTTAAAAACATAATATATGTACATTCAAGAGACAAGATATAGGCAAAGATCTTTTAAGCTTTTTCAAAATACCAGACATTGGAGGAATTTTCTCACAGACAGCCAAAATATGCTTACCCCATGTTAAATGTTCATCAACAATCAAACCTAAAAATTCAACTGATGCAACTTTTTGTATTACAGGATCATTAAATTTAATTCTTTCGGAATAATACAATAAAGTGAAGGTTTAGTGAAAATCGTATATCTTGTACAGGGACATCATTTTATTTTTACTTCAATTTTTATTGTACCCGAGTTTTTTAATGTACTTCACTCACACCCCTTAACTAATGAAGTTCAACTGTCCTCCACACAGAATCAAGGTCGCATATAGTAAACAGCACTGAGTTAGTGAGTATAGTACGTTCCACAAATATGTTCGCGTTTTCCAGTGACAAACGAACTTTCAATATTGAATCATATTTTCGCACAAGTACTGTCCGGTCGCCTACGTCGCATCCCGATTTCCCCCACCTGCTTCTGTTCGCCTCTCTGTAAAAGCTGGGTTGTCTTAGCTCTCTTCTGAAAACATTAATTTCTGTTAGGAATTTAGGACGTTTAGGCCTACGTAATATTATACAACTGTTTAAAATAACTTAAATAAAAGGGCCTCGTTAAGTAATTAACTGTCACGTCATTTCCCCCTTTCTACGATCCTGCGGCACAACCACTTGGACGGACAGTAGATACCATGTCTGAGTAATTTTATCTGAGCGGGTCGGGCAGAAGTGAAGATTGAATTTACAGTACGTAAGATACTCTTTTATAGGGTAGGTACAGAATTATTTCAACATGAGTTACTAGTACGAAGGACGAAACTGGCAATTGGAATTAGATGCAATAGTCTATAGTGCGATAATATGCACAAAAGAACTGAAGCCTGTATTGAAATGAACGGCCACCATTTTCAAAAATGTGTTTAAATATCCATATTATGATTATTTTTCAATTTAACTTCTTTCTCTATATTGTACGCTAATATGCTGTAGACAGTATAATATACACTGCAGAATGAATACGTTCGCATGGATAACTCAGTTCAAGAATAAAAACACTTATTCTTAATACAGTACTGTATTCTGATTACACAAAATCTAATGAAAATTATCGAACTCACAATCGCGATATTTCCTAGTTTATGTAAATGGATGAACTACTTTTCTTCCCTCCTATACCAAGTAGAGTGATTTGTTTGTGTTTTACCCCTGTATCATCGAACTACAGTCGTGGAAGGGGGTAGCAAACTGTGTTTCCGGTTCTCTAAAGGTACAGCCAGGTTAATATTAAAAATGTTAGTAAAAATAAAATGATGTCCCTGTACTTGTCGTTTTAGGTGGAAACTCGATATCCAGCTTAACTCTAACACCGAAGCCCAGCTATGTGTTCGTGTAATATAAGGTAGGGAATCCCTCCATCTCAAAAAAAATGAGTCAACGTTGATATTCCTTTAATACACACAAATCTGCATTGTACATATGAAATTACTGTCAACAACTAAATTTCGAAACTATCCCTTAAAAATGTCAAATTTTAGTTGCGTAGGTACATGCTGAGAAATCAAGTTCTGATATGCGCTTCTCTTAAAGTAACTTCATGTTTTGCCCAAGTCCATACAACATGGGAAAAGATTATTCTTGGGAGGTAAATAAGGAATACTACATAAATTATGATCATCCTAAATCGTGAAAGGTCACGGCGATTCGACTTCAGAGTCACGCTAGATCACTTTGTATTTACGGTACCAAGCATAGTACGATGCAAATCGATTTCACCACATTCTAAAGATATTCGAAAAACATTCGACTTGTTCATGTACCTCGAAGGTTGTGAACCAACAAACAATGTGGCAAACTCCAACCGAACAAACCTACAAATCTGTGTTAATATCTTATCTTAAAAGAATTCGCAAATTCATTCCGGTTTCAATCCCGTTCATGAAAACAAGCATGCTATTACTTTATCGAAATCAATCAACAAAAAATCAGTGAGGTTGTGCTTTTAGTACCTCCCTCATGCCAATAACACTGCTATAGAAAAGTATAAAAATATGTCTCATAAGTCTCTTGATTATCCCTCAGAACTGTTGTATTCTGAATTTAAAGTATCTGAAATCCATTAAATTTATAAAAAAGGCTTATTGAATTTCGTACATGAAAACAGAGATATATTTAAGTTGTACTTACTTACTCACTGCCTTTTAAGGAACCCGGAGGTTCATTGCCGCCCTCACATAAGCCCGCCATTGATCCCTATCCTGAGCAAGATTAATCCAGTCCCTACCATCATATACCACCTCCCTCAAATCCATTTTAATATTATCTTCCCATCTACGTCTCGGCCTCCCCAAAGGTATTTTTTCATCCAGCCACCCAACTAACACTCTATGCATTTATGGATTCGCCCACACGTGCTACATGCCCTGCCCATCTCAAACGTCTGGATTTAATGTTCCTAATTATGTCAGGTGAAGGATACAATGCGTGCAGCTCTGCGTTGTGTAACTTTCTCCATTCTCCTGTAACTTCATCCCTCTTAGCCCCAAATATTTTCCTAAGAACCTTATTCTCAAACACGCTCAATCTCTGTTCCTCTCTCAAAATGAGAGTCTAAGTTTCACAGCCATACAGAACAACCGGTAATATAACTGTTTTATAAATCTAACTTTCATATTTTTAGACAGCAGACTAGATGACAAAAGCTTCTCAACCGAATAATAACAGGCATTTCCCATATTTATTCTGTGTTTAATTTCCTCCCGAGTGTCATTTATATTTGTTACTGTTGCTCCAAGATATTTGAATGTTTCCCCTTCTTCGAAGGATAAATCCCCAATTTTTATATTTCCATTTCGTACAATATTCTGATCACGAGACATAATCATATACTTAGTCTTTTCGGGATTTACTTCCAACCCTATCGCTTTACTTGCTTCAAGTAGAATTTCCGCGTTTTCCCTAAATATATTTAAATTGTATACACAAATATAACACTAAAGTTTAGACTAAACAATCACACAAAGTATGCTTGACAGAACCTAAATGTACCACAACTCTAGCTTATTATCACAGTAGCAACTCCGATCAAAAGCTCTACAACAAGGTAACAGCTAAATTCCCAAACATTCAATTTGCTAATGCTTATTTTTAAAAATCAATTAAAAAAATTGTTTAGGGAGAAAATATAAAAGTTCCAATTATTGTAAATTGTGTTTTTCTTTTCCTCTTTTTACTTTTTTATTCTATTAACTAATAAAATAGGTACCGTCATTTCCCATAACTATGGTCCTGGAACACAACTATGGTCCACGATACAACCATTCAAATTTTGTACTCCATAACGTAGCACCTCATTTATCTACATTTTTGCTGTACTGTAGTTTGAAGTCAAGTCACTGCAGCTATCTACGAACGGTCGGTATATGTTACTTCTACAATGTTATTTGAATGGTTGTATCGTGGACCATAGCTGTGTTCCAGGATCATAGTTATGGGAAATGACGGTACCTACTTTTTTTTTTTTTTTTTTTCAAGTTTTGTGGAATTCCCCCTGAGCACGAATACAGACGTGGACAAATTATTAACAAAATTGACGATTTTTATGATAATTCCATTTACAAAATTTGACTTTTCAATTTAGACTACAGTTGAAAATTTTGCATATTTCTATAATTACAGTAGATATAAATATGCAAAAATGTAGGCTATTCTAAATTGAAGAGTCAAATTTTGTAAAAGATATATAATAAAATCTTCAATTTTGCTAATAATTTGTAAATATGCAAAAATTTCAACTGCAGTTTAAAGTGAAGAGTCAAATGTTGTAAAAATATATATAATATAAATATTCAGTTTTGCTAATAATTTGGACATATCCAAAATGTCACCTGTAGTCCAAATTGAAGAATCGAATTTTGTAAAAATATAGAAAAAAATCTTCACTTTTGCTAATAATAATTTGTAAATATGAAAAAAATATCAAAAATTGTAGTCTAAATTGAAGAGTCAAAAATTTTGTAAAAAAATATACAACTAGTTTAAATCTTTGTAAAAATTTTATAATAAAATAATTTGCTAAATACGCAAAAAATGACCTGTCAAATTCTTTTGTAAAAATATAGTCTTCAAATAATTTGAAATATGAAAAATATTTTGTAAAAAGAGTAAATTTTGTAAAAAAAATCTTCAATTTTTCTAATAATTTGTACCACAAAGATGTCAACTGTAGTCTAAATTGAAGAATCATATTTTGTAAAATATATAATAAAATCTCCAATTTTGCTAATAATTTGTCCACGTCTGTATGTACGGGGCCAGATACAAAATTCAGGTAGCCCAAATTTCGTTTCTGTGACTGTACTCTGGGAGTGCTAGAGTGATTTTTTATATAATTTAATTTACAAAACTTATCACCAGAATGGCCTGCCTAAAATGACAAAGTATACCTAACAAAATGTAATAATATTAAATAATAAAAGAAGTACTTAAACATGATTTTAGGGTGCATAATATAACAAAAGTAAAGTATAAATAAACAATAAGTAGCCTTTGTTCTAGCAATAGATATTATTACTATTATTATTTACTTTTTTTTTAATAATTCAGAAGCAATGAGACCTTGAAATAGACCGCTATCTGACAATTTACTTCCACACCGATCGCCTCTTACTGCTGTACGAAATGAAAACTGGAAGTTAAACACACAATAATTAATACATACAGAACCAACAGAAAAAAAGATTTCTTCGCTATGTAGTAGGTTACGCAGTGCATTATTATAAGCTAAATACCAAAATTAGGAAAACATCACCGATATAATTACACCATAGAGGAATAACTGCAATGAACACTTGTAATTTATGCTCTGTGGTAGGCCTACAGTCGCTTAATGGATGTTCACTAAAAAATTAACTGTAGGGGAGACTGTTTTGTACCTTTAAACACTTTTCACATTTTATTTTTTTTTTTAATTTTGGGAAATGAAATATTTTTAAATGAAAAAATGCTTGAAATAATTATTGTAGATTCCTTTACAACTTCCTGTATGTATTTTCCTGCTTTACAGATCTATTAAGGATGGAAAAAATAAAATGAAGGGATATGTAACGTGTTCAAAGGTACAACAGGATCATGTACCTTGGGACACATCCTCTTGTAAGTTGGAACACATGAAATATCGATGGGAATATAATTATAAAAACTGACAATCATATTTAAAATGTATTTGCCATCATAAACCTGAGTAGGCTTCTCTGATTGACTTTTTATTTCCTGGAGGAGCCATAACTGCTTCAACAGCTTTCTTCAAGGCATCCGGATCAATTGGGGGCCTCTTAACTCCAGACTTATTTCGTGACATGATCTTAAAATAAAATAAAAACAAAAACCGATAGCATCCGAACAGCATCGATGTTTTGTTTCAAAGGTACAAGAGGGTGCAAAACAAATATGTTCTGTGGCATAAATACAAACATCTTGATCTTTTGTGTTCAAAAGTATTAAGAGGCTGCAAGACAACAAACTTTTAAAACAGCAAATAACCTTATCATTTCCCAAAACATACTGATTTAAAATTCAAATAAATCATGGATTTTAAAATATGTTATTACTTACCAGATGATAGGGAACACATCGTACTTGAAAGATATACCAGATGATAGGAACACATCGTACTTAACAAATACGATCTAGTTTTGTGTTAGAAAACATATATCAATGAACGAAATGTTTACTTTTGGTACTAAAAAAACTTTTGTCCATGGAACGCACATTTTGCAATAAATCAAACTGAAATTACGACCTGAGCTACTTAACGGCTTTCTCTACAATCTACTTCAGTTTGAGTCTTTTAGGTGGCAACAAATATTAAAAAACAAAAACTGTTCAAAGGTACACTATGCTAAAGGTACAACAGTCTCCCCTAAGTATACAACACATAGCAGTATTCATAGTTAGCGGTTAATTTAAGGACTACCAAATAATCATATTCAACAAAATACTTAGTAAATATGTATACTCTTCAGTGGGTATGTATAATATAGCTAGTTAGCTACTATGGAAGTATGATAATTATTACAATTATTTTTAATATATCTATCCTACATTGTCCCAACATGTGCGGATTTGTTTTATCTTCTAGAACAGCGTTTCTCAAACTATGGTCCGCGGACCATCTGTGGTCCTCGAGATCTGCCCTTCAAAACAGACACAAGAAAAAATAAAATTCAAATGAATTGCGTATCATACTATAGCTGAAAATCTCAGAATTTGTAAATGACACATGGCAATCGCCTTTCACTTTTTCTCCCAGTACTGACATTTTATGAAATTTATTTACCCTACCCGTCTATCGACTTCCCACTCTACTCTCAGCAAAAAAAAAAAAAAAAGGGGGGGGGCTTTAAAGCACTATGAACGTTGTGTTTCTCGCCATCTTTTCCCTGCACATCTGGCGATGTGCCTGTAACCCAGATAGGGACTACCCGAATTCATAACAGGACCGAAGTACCGAACCTTTTCATGTATTTATGACTTTCTTAATAGTTTCCACATTGAAATGGTCACGTACTGTACGTCGTACACCAATAATAGAACATGCAAAATTGCATCTCTACTTGTTAAAATCGGATGTTTCTGCATTAATTTTTTTATTTCTCTTTTTGCAGATGAAGATATAAGAAATTTTCATCTATTAACATTAACTTAATTAGTTAATACTAATATAAAATTAATTGAATCAAATTAATTTTAATCAATTATTTCTATATTAAAATGTAACTATATTGATATTAAAATATGCTACATAAATGATAAATTTGCTTTCGAAGGGAACAAGAGTAAGTTGGTCCACGGAACTGTTCTGACTTAAAAAAAAGTGGTACCCACTTCAGAATAGTTTCAGAAACGCTGTTCTAGAAAATTACCAGAACGTTCTTTAAAACTAAGAATACCGGATAAAATACGTTGAGTAAACCGGGTAAAGAACGTAACACTCAGAAAAATTCATTACATTGCATCAAATTGTCACAGAATTTGCCCAAATTGAAATTCTAATATACCTACAAGACGCATGAAAAAAATTGTAACATATCGTAAATAGTAAAGCTTGTTTTATAAAGGAGAGAAAATACTTTCGTCAGTTACAAAAATCTGTCTCTTTCAACATCACCAGCAACTAATCAAATGAATGAGTTGGCATGTTGACTTTACAAAGTATTAAAGACTCTCAGAAGAATACGACAGATATACGGTTTGCAGGTAAAAACTTTGACATGTACAATCAAGCCAACAAGAATATCGCCTTCTCAGACTTAAATCTCCCGTAGCATGTGTCCGTATCACTTACGAAATTTCTCATTACATAACTTCTATCTGTGGAGTTCCACGTCAGAAGAGCGAAAATACAAACACTTGAGTAACTTTAAAAACGAAGTGGGGAAAAAATGATGGTACATAAGCAAAGAGGAGTTTATACTCCAGAGGAGAAGTGGTAAACCTTGACCTATAATGCTAAATTATACGAGTCACACATTTACGGCTTTAAATGGTGTTTCCACTGCAGTTATAAACGAGAGTAAGCATTTCCCTTGTCAAAAACACCTGCATATGATAAAATCACTCTATTAGTCCATTTCCCTTCAAAATTTAAGGTCGACAAAGTGGTCATTATTATTATCCATTAATAATAATTAAAAAAAAAAAACGAAATTTAGTGGCTTCTATAATGAGCCGAATACTGACCTACATATCTTATTTTTACTCAACTGATTCAAGGAAAACGACCGAAATGACAAAATAAACAGCTCAGTTTTGTATTATCTATTACGAAATTACACATCAAAGATGAGTCACATTAAAAAAAAATATCTTGAAATGTCATGTACTTTTTTTTGTTATATTTACTTACTTATGTACTTATGGTTATTAGAGAACCAGGAGGTTCACTGTCGCCCTCACATAAGCCCGCCATCAGTCCCTATCCTCAGAAAGTAATCCAGTCCCTAGCATCATGTCCCACCTCTCTCAAATCCATTTTAATATCCTCCCATCTACGTCTTGGCATTCCCAAAGGTCTTTTTTCCTCCGGCCTCCCAACTAACACTCTATATGGATTTCTGGATTCGCCCACACATACTAAATGCCATGCCCATCTCTAACGTCTGGATTTAATGTTCCTAATTATGTCAGGTGAAGAATACATTGCCTGCAGTTCTGCGTTGTGTAACTTTCTCCATTCTCATCTCCCTTAGCCCCATATATTTTCCTAAGCCCCTTATTCTCAAACACCCTTAACTTCTGTTCCTCTCACAAACTGAGAGTCCAAGTTTCACAACCATACAGAACAACCGGTAATATAACTGTTTTATAAATTCTAACTCTTAGCTTTCTTGAGAGCAAACTGATGAAAAAAGTTTCTCAACCGAATAATAACAGGCATTTCCCATATTTATTCTGCGTTTAATTTCCTCCCGTCTTATTTATATTTGTTACTGCTGTTTCAAAATATTTTAATTTTTTCACATCTTCAAAGGATAAAGTTCCAGTTTTTATATTTCCATTTCGTACTATGTTTTGGTCACGAGACATAACCATACTTTGTCTTCTCGGAATGTACTTCCAAAAATATATCTTTACTTGCTTCAAGTAAAATTCCCGTGTTTTCCCTAATAGTTTGTGCATTTTTCTCCTAACAAATTCACGTCATCCGCATAGACAAGCAGCTGATGTAACCCGTTCAATTCCAAACCCTCTCTGCTATCCTGGACTTTACTAATGGTTTTTTTATTAAATACAAAATGTAAAAATTAAAATAACATCGATATAAAGTTTTGTCAAGATCACCCTTCATATTTTTGGATAAGGGCTCAGTCATTGGATAAAAACAAGAATTTTACGAATTCACTTTCTTTGCGTGACACATTAGGCCTATTTCCAATGTCGGATATTTCCATCTACTGTAAATTCTATCCCCGAGATACAAAACACACAATAACAAAGGACGACATTCTGAACAGACGACATGCTTTCAACGCCTGTTGCAACTCTCATCAAGAGGCAAAGTTGCAGAGATCCAATATGACTCATACTGCGATAACAACTGTTTCCTTTATACGAAATACTGTATCTATAAACGAAGTGTGTGACTTTATACGCTTATAAATAAAGACCGTTTTCTTAGTCCAACAACACTGGAATGAGTTCAAGTGGGCACGGGGTACATATTACGTCACGTACACTTCAGAAGACACCCTGCTCACGAAGACAAGTACCGGCAACGCGCACTACTGTCAAACAGTTTATTTCCGCACAGACAATGATGCAATGCTACAGAAGTTTCGGAAGTTGCGAACATGGATGCAGGATATTTTTAAGTTATTCATTCAGAATTGTAACTTAATAGTGGCCTATTATATACAAGTAACTTTTGGTTAAGCGGCTAGCGGAGTGGTAGAGGGCTGGCCTTGCATTCGGGAGGTCCGAGGTTCGATCCCAGGGGCCGGTAATCCTAACTGAGGTTTTTCATGGTTTCCTCAGTTATTTCCAGGAAAATGCCGGGATTGTACCTCTTGAAAGTCCGGCCATGGACGGCGATCCTTCCCTTAATCCTTTCATATGTATGAGTGAATGCTGTGTAATGTCTTAAATGTTTGTGTTGTATCGGAGGTGGCCCTGGCACTGAGCTGATCCCTCATCCGGGGAGGCCCTCCATGTCCTTGTGTAGTCAAAAAAGTATGTATGTGATCCAATAGATTAATTCCTCTCCCGACAGGTCGCGGCCCTGTAAGGCCCGTGTGGCGTGGGTCGTGTAAATGCACCTAAAAGGGAGAGGTTAAACTATGGGAAAGAAGAAGAAGAACTTTTGGTTAGTTATATAATTCTAATTATGTTTTATTTAACGACGCTCGCAAGTGCTGAGGTTATATCAGCGTCGCCGGTGTGCCGAAATTTCGTCGCGCAGGAGTCCTTTACATGCCAGTATATATACTGACATGAGCCTGTCGCATTTAAGCACACTTAAAAGCCATCAACCTGGGCCGGGATCGAACCCGCAATCTCGGGCACAGAAGGCCAGCACTATAACGACTACGTCACCCAGGTCGAAAATATATCTCTTTTTTTTTTATTTTAATACACATAATCGGCATGCTCCGTTACTCGTTGGTAGCACTACATGCCTTTCTAAACATTTTACAATCATTATTAAATACTTAGCCTAGCATAACATGTCCTTTCATTATCTATATATGATTCAGTTTCTCAAAGTCTATTGAATTTACAAATTGTATGAAACTGTTTCTATAGTTCTTTATTAACCTATTTTTCGACACTGGCCAGTTTTCCCGTTTTAGAACACTATTCACTAGTTTCTCTCTTTCACTCGATATCACGTGGCATTCGTAGAGGATGTGATCTACTGTCTGGTTCCCTCTGTTGCAGGGGCACATTGGAGAATTTACTATCTTGAAGCGGTGGAGATATGATCTTGTTTTGCCGTGTCCTGTGACTATTGGTGTGGGCCTGATGTTTGTTTTTAACCTGTCATTGATGATTTGGAAGAACTGCTTCGTTTCTGCTCCTTTTGTTGCTTGGTTCCATTGCAGTTGCCACTTCTCTGTGCTCTCTACTTTTATGCGGTGTATTATTTCCTTTCTCGGTATCTTCGTGTATATAATTTGTAGATTGTCTTGTTTTGCTGCCTCCTTAGCGAGTTCGTCTGCCAATTCATTTCCGTAGATCCCTATGTAAGCCTTCACCCATTTTATGTGAATCGTCCATCTATCGTCTTCAAGCTGTTTGTATTTTTGTTTAATGTCGTCTATTATTACATTTCGGTTCTGGTTGTTTTTTAAGAAAGCGAGAGAGAGTAATCAAAAAGTGTAAATAGTTATTGCATCTGAATTTATAAATAATGCTCATTTTATTCACCCTTGTTTCTTTATCACTGCTGATTGATTATTATTCACTGCTTTGACAAGGGAATATTCTAAAATAGAACAGCCCATTCATCCCCTGTGTTATAGTCACAGAGTCACGCATGTTGCATTCATTCTAGGGACACAAAACTGGAATCCGAAAGTCTCTATTCATAATGTTCATGCTCTATAAATTTGTAATGTGATAAGTATTACTGGGTCAACTTGCTGCTGTAAGTGTCCAAAGGTGATGGTTTTGTAAATTGGAAGATCTATAATTTTCTGTGACCAAGAAAATTAATCTGTTAAACTGAAAATCACTGTATGATTATAAAAAAAAATAGAATTGCTCTGTCACAATTCTGCGTCACACTGACAACAAGAAACAACGATGTAATAAAGTATTTTTTTTTATAGTAAATAGAATAGATACCACAACTGCAGCATTCGTGCAGCGTAAAGAAAAGGATATTCACATCATAGTACGTAATGTTGACAGTGTGATTATTATACTGCCCCGAGTTGCTGATTCTTTGATATTAAGGACAATGTGTTTCAGTTTCCCCCCCCCCCGTGATGTCTAACGCTATGATATACCAATATGAAGTATAACATTCCTAGTTTGTAACTTCAAAGCACAAGATTTGCCATTTTATGGATAGTGTGGTTTTCTTAACGCGTGGACGATCACGAAAAGTTGACATAACGTAGCTCAACAAAAAACTGTAGGTGTTTGAGATTTTGCTGTGTGTATTATCGACTCTTGAACCCGGAACTGTCCATAATTTTATAAAGGCTGCGGTATCCAGTAGTTCTCGTTTGTACAAGTACCGTTTGAAAAAAAAAAAAATTGTATTATTTTCCACCTTCGGTGATGATGACGATCACCATTATCATCATCATTTCCTTATCTTACAGACTATCTACAGTGTGTTTATGTCAAGAAAGAAATTACTCCAGCATTTTCTCTTCTATCTAAATTTCTCTTTGTTTTAGATAGTCCTATGTCATTTCCTTGAGCTTCAACTGCTCTCGTCATCCTCGACACTTGCGTCTCATTCTTTTCTCATTAACCTGTCTGCTATTGGTTGTATTTTACATATCTCACATGCGGGTTTCTCGCGTGGTCTCTGCAGGTCTAATTAGCACTTTTCCTCAGTTCATTCATATGTAGTATTTCCTTCAACTTTCATCTTAAATTTGCGTTGTCAGCTTATGTCAATATCATTTCAATATCGTCCTATACAGAGTGTTAATGAGCAACTCTACAGTATTTTCACTGAATATAAAGTAGAGGGATCTACAAAAGCAACTTTTGTTACGGTACCCATGGATCAAATTCATTTTTAACGCTGTATCAACTACTTAGTTATTTAGCGTTGATGGGATTGGTGATAGCAAGAGGGTATCTGGCGCGAGAGCAGGCCAGAGGATTCGACATACATTGGAATGGAATGGAATTTTCGGGAGGGAGGCACTATGATCCAGCAGCGACCTTTTACGATCTATTGCGCTAACCATCAAGCTAGGCGCATTCCCAAACCCATACCAGTTTCAGCATCATTCTTTCTTCATCCGCTCTTTCCAACACAGCTTCGTTTCTTACTCTGTCCATTTCACACGCTCCATCCTTCTCCATATCCACATTTCAAATGCTTCTATTCGTTTCTCATCACTTCGTCGTAATGTCCATGTTTCTGTCCCATATAATGCTACACTTCACAAAAGCACGTCACTAGTATTTTCCTTAGTTCTTTCTCCAGAGGTCCGCAGAAGATGCTCCTTTTTCTATTAAAAAATTCCTTTGCCATTGCTAACCTTCTTTTGACTTCTTGGCAGCAGCTCATGTTACTGCTTATAGTACACTCCAAGTATTTGAAGCCGTCCACTTGCTTTACTACATCATTTAGAATTCGCAAGTTTACCTTCTTTACTTTAATTCCTATGACCATGGTCTTCTTCTTATTGGCATTTATCTTCATTCCATACTGCTCACAGCTGTCATTTAGCTCCTGTAGCATATCCCTTAGTAACATCTCCTCTTCTGCTAACAACGATATCATCAGCAAATCTTACACACTTTATTCTTCTACTTCCTACTATGACTCTTCCAATGTTCTTCACAAGCGTTACTATTGAAATATCCAAGGCCTGATCAAAATTCGAATCTGGGCCGCCTGCGTGACAGGCTGGAGGTCTGACTACTCAGTCACCGCAGGCGGTTTCGCCATAGATTACCTGACATTCGCCTTACGGATGGAGAAAACCCCGGAAAAACCCCAACCAGATAATCAGCCGAAGCGGAAATCGAACCAACGTCCTAGCGCATCTCCATAAAGTATAAGCAGCATTAAAATAAGACAGAAAAATTAAAGTGTATATAGTTAATCATGATCAACCAACCAAACCATTTAATAATCTAACTGGATAGGCAGACAAGCGCCTCAGCCGACTGAGCTACGCCGGTGGCTAATTTCCTTGTTTCAAAGAGTATGCACGCCACTGACGTCTACCATTTGACATTATATTAAACAATACCGGAAGCTGTTGTCAGTGATGTCCATCAGCAGTGGTACAGTATACCTTCAATGAAAGAGTTACATTTGAATCTGCTTCACTTCTGTAACTTTTTTAAACACAGTATAGTCATGGCGTTAGAGTCGGATTAAAAAAAAACCATGTGTCATGTTTGAGCCTCGTTACGAACTTCATTGTTTCTATTGCAATTCGTGATTGCAATAGGACGGAGTTACGCAATAACAGACCAACCGACAAAAACCTCTTTTCGAGATAGTGACACTAAACTAAATTTGGTTAAGTTATTTATTACACATTTTACACAAGTAGTATTGTAACATTGATACTATTATAAAAAATACCACAAATAATAATTTAAAAACAGGCTAACCGATTTTTAATAACAGACCAGTAGTTTATTTAATACTGCAAAGCAAAATAAATAAATATATTTTATGCAATAAATATGTAAGCAGAGTGCAGATATTGCATTCTTGATTTTTCCTGAGTTATATAATAAAGTCAACAACAGATTTCTGTAAATAACTCCACTTTTTTTTTTCTCAAACAGTCGGTTGGTCTATTATTAAATAACTCCGTCCAATAATTATATACAGTTAGTAATGCACATGTGCTTTTGCTTGTGAATGCTTCAACGAAGGTTAAGGCGTAAAAACAGGAAAGTACTGAGAAAATAGGCAAGAAATGTCAGATGGAATACGCTGAAATTCCGTAAACATATATAACGAAAGGAAAATTAAATTAAGGTACACAATTTTTATAGAAATTGCTGGAACTGGCGACCTCCAGCAGCAACGACTTCGACACAGATAAGATTCTCGTACCTTATCAAAGATTCCAGGCATACCACGAATAAATTTTCAGCCTCTGATGATAGATACTCGCAACACTAGGGAAAAAAAATAAAATCACAAGTGTTTAGCAAACGAGTTTCGATTACAACACTAATGCAGTGGCGTGTAATTATGAGATTAATTTGTAAATTTTGCAGATTATGACAACGCTAAATTACGAAAATGCTATTGATGAGTTATTACTAAGCCGTCAGGTTTCTCTCGACCACTCCCTCTTCTTAACTTTTACAATAAACTGTCTAGCTTTTATTAATCAGTTAATCTTTTAGTACGTTGATTTTTATTGTATTTGTAAATTTAATATTAATTGTAATTACAATTGTAATTGTAGTTGTAATCCCCTGGTAGAGGGGAAGAGAAGGTCTGATGGCCTTATCTCTATCAGGTTAAATAAATAAATAAATAAATAATAAATAAATAAATACGTAAAAAGGCAAGACATTATTCTAATACAAATTAATTGTATCCATATTTCGCTTAACTAGTGACTCATGAGTACGAAATTGTAATGTCCTGCACGTCGGTGACTGTGAGGTCCCTATCTCAAGTTGCTTGTTTAGGACTCCTGTACTCTGTATAAATTTTGCAACGTACACACTTAATGTACTTGCTTTGCTTCCAATTCAGTATTTATTTTCGTGTGCTATAATTTCAATATTCTGTTATTTTCGTCGGTTCTATCACTTATACGTTTATATTCTAAGAATATTCGCTCATGCATTCATTCATTCATTCATTCATTCATTCTTCTGCCCAAGAGCAGGTCTTTCACTGCAAACCCAGTTTTCTCCAATCTTTCCTATTTTCTGTCTTCCTCTTTGTCTCCTCATATGATCCATATATCTTAATGTCGTCTATTAACTGATATCTTCTGCTCCGAACTCTTCTTCATTTCACTATTCCTTCCAGTGCATCCTTCAGTGACCCAACCAATTCCTTTTCCTCTTCCTGATCAGTTTCAGCATCATTCTTTCTTCAACCACTCTTTTCAGCACAACTTCATTTCTTATTCTGTCTGTCCACTTCACACGTTCCATTCTTCTCCATATCCACATTTCAAATGCTTCTATTCGCTTCTCTTCACTTCGTCGTAATATCCACGTTTCTGCCCCATACAATGCCAAACTCCAAGCAAAGCACTTCACTAGTCTCTTCCTTAGTTCTTTTTCCAGAGGTCCGCAGAAGATGCTACTTTTTCTATTAAAAGCTTCCTTTCCCATTGCCATCTTCCTTTTGGCTTTCTATCAGCAGCTCATGTTACTGTTTATAGTACACCCTAAGTATCAGGAGCTGTCCACTTGCTCTACTGCCTCATTTAAAATTCGCAAGTTTACCTTCTTTATTTTTTTCCCCATGGCCATGGTCTTCGTCTTATTTGCATTTATCTTCATTCCATACTGTTCACAGCTGTCATATCCCTTAGTATCATCTCTTCTGCTAACAAAGCCATATCATCAGCAAATCTTACGAATTTTATTCTTCTCCCTTCTACTATCACTCCTCCCATGTTCTGAAAACAGTTTTTCACTAAATCCTCCAAGTAGGGCTAGATGTTGAAATGAGTAGATGATTAAGGGCATCCTTGACGTACTACTCTCCCTATTTCACTTCCTTCTGACATTTCTTCTCCTATCCTGACTTTGACTCGTTTCATATAAAGATTACTGAATAGTCTTCTCTTTTCAATCCACACCTATTTTCTTTAGGATCCCCATCAGTTTATTCCAATTCTAAGAATGTATTACATAAAATATGGATAGACTATGTTCATAGTCGTAACTTGTACTACTATTTTATTTCGAAGCTCCCAACATAAAATTTGATAATATTAAATGTTGATGATTCGTGAAGATAATTAATCAGAAATTAATTACAGCCAATGAAAAAATAAGCAAATGCATGAACTTCCTGACCCTAGCTATTACATCTTCGTTCGAATTAATAAGAGCTTTGTTCTGTTAGTTCAACTCCTGCATTATACGAGGGTTAATAAATTTGATTCTGTTGTAGGATTTTTACAGAAAATTTATTTTTGTTGAATTCTTACGAACTGAGTTTGTGTTTATTCCAAACACCAACAGAGGACAGCGAAAAATGAGGGAAGCAGAGTTTGCATTAGGGCAGGCAGTCACAAGACGTGGGCACCATAACTGTCCACAGTCCTACTCTGAGGCCATCGCCCTTTCAGAGAGCTTAATTTTGTACATCTCAGTGTTCTCAGCGTATGTACCTAATAATGCAGGGTAAAGGTTGGTAATACTGTGACACGAGTAATGCTGTGATAGTCCTTTATGAGAATTTATTACAATTTTACTGAGCGAGAGAAGGGCCGGTTTTGTGCAGAAACTTGTCCACGAACATTCCCTTAATACGTTGACGCAAAAAATGATCTTCCTCTCGCTCAGTAAAATTGTAATAAATTCTCAAAAAGAACTATTACAATATTACCAACCTTTACCCTATATCAATGGTGCTGAACAGTAACCTCGTATGTCGAAAAATTCAATTCTACAGGAAAGTAAAAAAACATATGAATATCTTGAAAACTAAAAAATAACTGACATAAAAGGATATTTAAATCCTTTCTTGTGTATTTTATATCCATGCACTGACCTAAGATGTGTTTGCAGAAGATTCGAGAAAATTTCTGTGATCAGAATCAAGTGAAATCTTATTTGGTTCATATTTTTTTACATACAAGGTCGCTGATCAAAACCATCGATATATGAAAAGTGTTGCTGACATTTTTATTACGTCTCTGTAATGGACATGAAAACATCAGTTATTCGGTCTGATGTGAGAATAATACATCGGTCTGCATTTGAGTTATTAAACTTCCGTACCTGAATTCTGGAGCTAGAATACGTCCGTAAATAAATTTAAATGACGTGTAAATCAATTTTCTTTCGTAGATATTTTTGCAAAATAGTGACGCACTTTATATAATTATCGATTTAAATGAAATCGTCGGCTTAGAGTGTAAACCTGCGAACTGCCAAAAAGAAAATTTTACAAGTGAAGCAAAAAACTGAGTTTAAATAATCCTGAAACTTTAGGACTAAATCTAAAGTACAGGTACAAATGCCATCTGTACTTTGGATTTGGTCCTAAAGTTTCAGAGTTAAATTAAACTTAAGTTTTTTGCTTCCCTTGTAAAATTTTCTTTTTGGCGTTTTGCAAGTTTACACTCTAAGCCGACGAAATAAGTAAATTCTAGCATGGAAATCTGAAAATAAAAAAAATAGAATAGGCCTACAAAAAATATTAGAACACTGAGAAAAGAAGAACCCTAAAAAATTTGGCTTTGTTCGCTATAAATACAATTCCGCCATCGCCTGGATTTGAACTCATATCCGCGGCCGTAGTAAGTCAGCGGTCTGCCAACTGACCTACTAAGGCAGGTATGGGGGCACGTCATCGTACTGGTACCTACTCAGTTTGTATAAATGTAAATGCATAAACTGTGGAGTTATTGCAGCAAAAGCTTCAATGTTCCAGAAAATCTGTCAAAACTCAAAGTGAACCACAAATTCCTTTTATCCTTTTGGGAAATTAAACCGGAGTGTTCACCATAAGAAAGCAATGTATGTACAGATACGGAATTAAAACTTGGATAGAGTCTTCATGGGAGTCTATGTAGGCAACAATTTCGCACGACTGTCCACAAGTAGCATATATAAAGGGGCACTTGTTTATTGCACATGCGCAATGAGTTGTAAGCGAAACTTCTACAATAAGGAAACTCCAAATTATATTTCCGTATCTGTACAAGCCATTAAACTAACACTGAACATACACGCAACAGCAGCAAAATTAAATTAATGTTACTGAAAGCGACCTAATAAGATTATGTAAAGACATTTTGAGGGATCTGTCACGATGGCATAAGAATGCTGTGAATAGTTCCGGAAAATACACTATCTACCAAAAAGTAATTGGGCACTGTTTTTGCCCCTTTAGAACCTCGTGATACGACCTCTTGTTTCTATAACAGCAGCCACCATGTCGCCATGCTCTCCACTAGTTTGTGTAGGATATCCACAGGAATGCGTCGCCATTCCTCTTGCAACATGGCACTCAGTTGGATAACGGAAGTTGGCCGCCATCTCCCGAGACCTCAATCGCCGGTCCAATTTTTCTCAAAGGTGCTCAATGGGATTGAGATCAGGACTCTGTGCAGGCCAGTCCAACCGGTGAACATTATTGTCTGCATACCACTGCATAGTAGCCGCCGAAACATGGGGCCAACTTCCATTCTCCAACTGAGTGCCATGTTGCAAGAGGAATGGCGACGCATTCCAGTGGATATCCTACACAAACTAGTGGAGAGCATGCCTGACAGGGTGGCTGCTATTATAGCAATAAGAGGTGGTACCACGAGGTTCTAAAGGGGCAAAAACAGTGTCCAATTACTTTTTGGTAGGTAGTGTATATATCCACGTAAAGCACTGATAAAATCCGTCTTTCCGGTTCTTTTTTATATTTTATTTTGCGATTCTTTATCAAGTACTATGGTCATCTAGCGTCTGAATGAAATGAAGGTGATGCCGTCGAAATGAGACCAGGGTCCAACACCGAAAGTTACCCAGAGTTTGCTCTTAATGGGTTGAGGGAAAAACTACGGGAGAAAAAACCTCAACCAGGTAACTTCTCCGAACCAGGATTTGAACTCGAGTCCGCTCGTTCCACGGTCAGGCATGCTGACCGTTACTCCACAGCAGTGGACCTTCCGGTTCCAAAATTATTTCTGTCGTTATAGTGGAAAACGAAGTGTTTACTGAACTATTGTTCAAATTCTTGGCTTTGCTTACATTCGTGACGCTGCCAACGAAATAAAGGGGAGAAGCTGGACGAATAATTCGCTCAATAGTTTAGGAGAAATCGCTGTATACTGAACTTTATATCAGGGATGATGAAAACGTGATTTCCGTAAAATTCCGGGAATCGGTTCCTTTCATCGACATAATACTGTCTCTCTATATTTCGTGTAGCCCAATAAGAAAGTTAAGAGCAGTCATAAATTAGTTCAATACGGAAGTGGAATCTGCAAGAAATGGACATTCTCATTCACTTTAGTATGCAGCCCAAGCATGATGGCAACGCTTGCTGCATTCTTATAAAATTCCAAACAAAACATGCGATCAGCATGCGGATATTTTACACAGGATCGATTAGGGACAACTCAACACGCTAAGGAAAAATGTTAATTTTGGGACCAATTTATACTAATTTTATTCTATTTTCCTCCCTAATATGTATGAATTTATATTTCTTTACATTTCACACATCTGGTGCCAATATGACACTTTATATCACTGCATTAAAAAAAATAGGCCTACTAAATTGATGCCGAAGTGTCGACTTATCCCATAATGGGGGAACATAAGACATACTTTAAAATCCAACATTTAAAACACAAATTTTGCTCTTGACGTATACTCGTAAATAATTTATAATACACTCGTGTAGCCTCTTGAGCGGGCATATGACAGACCTTGAGCTTTCCGTAAACTTAAATTCGGATACCTCTCTCGAAATAAATACACCCAATTTTTATGATCTTTCTTTATTAAATTTGTTTTTCAGCTTATTCCTGTCAGCAAACTTAAATGTCAGTTCTCTTACGTTATAGTTAAACCACATAGCTTTTAGAATCAAGGCGAAGAAGAGCGAAGGATATGTCGAACTAATGATCTTCCATATTTGTATCAAGAATTGTGCCTTTTCCTATATGTCCGATTTCAATTAAAATTAAAATATAGAATTTAATTAAGATTGGTTCAATGGAACATGAATAGTTTCATACATGCAGGCAGACACATAGAAAGAAAAACAGATAGACGGGCAAAGTCGATGCTCTATGAAGGATTGCAAACTCTCCTAAGACCAAACGACAAAACTTTTGATAGAGACAGCCCCTCAAGTCATCTAAGGAGGACAACAAGCGAAATCAGGAAGAACTCGACAATTGTCTTCCTAAAACACAGTGTCGAAATTTCCCCGAGTTACAGTTTCATTCAAAAGATGACATCACATCCGAAACAAAGGTGATTGATTGTTTGAGGGTAATCACTCTTGCGCCTTTACTAACCTGTAAAATGTATATGGGCTATTCCATATGAAATCGATCAGTAAAACACCTCGCATTTTTTATACTCTAATTTTTTCCCCTATTTATACAAAGTGCTGAGAAGAGTGCATTTTCAAAAATATACTATCGAAAGTCAAACGGTTTTCGTATTGTTGAGCGACAAATTTAGCGTATTTTATAAAAACAAGCCTTTTTCAGCGCTCAGAACTCTGGAACCATTTACTGCAGAACATTGAACGGGAGCTCATTTTGAAGCTGACATTTGGTAGGTTATGTTAAGAAGTAATCCTTATTTTTATTGTACACAGAGAGACAGATAATCTGATTTTACTTACTTTTAGGCTTTTTGCCAATTTGTAAAAATGTAAAAAAATATTGAGAAAAAAACCTTTCATTATTAAGATGGATTCGGCATTGTTTGCTTAGTGGTATGGCAGTACGTTTCGAGGGTATTAAATAGATTATTTTCACACACCTGGACTTGAACGGCGCAGTACCGCACGCACTGGCCGAGAGCTGAAGATAAGCGAGCGTTGAGTGTCATTTTAGTCCTGTGTTTATGAAAACTTGTGATAAAGCTAGCCCAGCTATGCGCTACTAGACGAAACATCACGTGTTTGTCTCCTGGCCTTGCTTGTCTCGGCTAGCTCCCGTCTCACAGTCAGCTGGTTAGTTCACGCGCGTACTATTTATTTTCTTTATTTGATATTTTCAATGCTTTCTTATCAACATACCATCAGTAAAAAATGTGTGTTTATTTGTACTTTCAATGCGGAATCTAACTTATATTTTTAAAATATTTTTTCGGTGGCAAAGCCGTCTTAATGAGGAAAAATCTAAATTTCTCCATTTCCATAAAAAATAAGAAAATCTGTTTATATGTCAATATAAACTTTAATTTCTCAGCATCAAAATAAACCATGATTTTTACCATTGGATGAAAGGGTTTCGGAGCTACAACAGTTTAAAGTTGCAAATTTTATGAAAATACGATAAAGTTAAATATTTCTAATTTAAACACTATGAAGTCCTGATGCCTCAAACTTTGCACAAAGCATTGTATCACAGTTCTCTACGTACAAAAAAAAAGTTTCACTGTATTTAGAAATTGTAAGGTCAATTTTCTCTATACTTCGGTCGATTTGAGATGGAATAGCTCATATATACTAATTTATGTATCTACTAATATCACGCACATCCATTGAAAGTACAATAAACTAAAAATAGTATATTATATATAGACCTACATACACTATCTACCAAAAAGTAATTGGGCACTGTTTTTGCCCCTTTAGAACCTCGTGGTACCACCTCTTGTACTATAACAGCAGCCACCCTGTCAGGCATGCTCTCCACTAGTTTGTGTAGGATATCCACTGGAATGCGTCGCCATTCCTCTTGCAACATGGCACTCAGTTGGACAATGGAAGTTGACCCATGTTTCGACGGCTATTATGCAATGCAATGCAGACTGGCCTGCATAGAGTCCTGATCTCAATCCCATTGACCACCTTTGGGACGAATTGGACTGGCGATTGAGGTCTCGGGAGATGCGGTCAACTTCCATTGTCCAACTGAGTGCCATGTTGCAAGAGGAATGGCGACGCATTCCAGTGGATATCCTACACAAACTAGTGGAGAGCATGCCTAACAGGGTGGCAGTGTTGCCAGATCTCCGGAAATTTCCGGAGATCTTCGGAATTTTTTAACTTCCCGGAAAAATAGGAAATAAAGCTGTAATCTCCGGATTTTTTTATGTAGGAAATTATTTATTTATTTTTTTAGGAAAACCAATCTCTGGCATACATTAAAACTGGTAGATGAACATTATATAGTTAAAGTTTTGTTAATATTTTATAACTTGACTACTAATGCTTCCCTAAATATAAAATATGTAACACATAAAAACGAACATAATCTGGCCTGGAGAAACATCTATGAGAGGAAGGTGGTGACTACTAATCAAAATGGTGAGTAGAAAATTATAGGTTCATGTATTGCAATAGTTAGAAGGTTATAATAACATTTTATGTGATTTTCGAAAGTGTCTCCGGAAATTGTGGACAAATCTCAGGGTTTTTTTCATTACCACCTCTGGAAATATTTTTCCAAGATCTGACAACACTGCAGGGTGGCTGCTGTTACAGCAACAAGAGGTGGTACCACGAGGTTCTAAAGGGGCAAAAACAGTGCCCAATTACTTTTTGGTAGATAGTGTATATTTAATGACAGAAAAAAGTGCAATTCACAGTTACTGTATTTATTGCCTTCTGTGAACGTAAAATACAAGTAGAAGCCACGAGATTCACTTGCAGAAAGATTGCATTCACAGTCAACAAAGATTTAATGTAGTTCGGACCTTTTTCACTAGGAACAATGCTCGCAATGGCCACTTTTCTTAAAAGTGTCGATATCTCCCAAAACGACCCTATTGAATTTTGTTTCAAATCTGTTAAGATAAAATAATACCTCAAAAACTACGTTATGTGTAATCGTGTGCTCATGTTATTCATTTCCTGGTTCCAGAAGTGCTTTCATATCACTTGCAGTCAAAACTATTCCGATTTTCCCACAAGAGTTTCCGGTTTGATGAGAATCTTCCTACTCGCAAAGCATGACGTAGAAATAAACATGTCACTGACGTATACGAATGTATTCCAAGTACGCTTGTTCAGAGGACGCTAAATTCCATCGTAATATCGTCTGATAACTAGCACTTTCATTACATCTGCAACAGAAATCTATTTTATAACAACGTGTTGTAACTCAAATCCATGACGGACTACAAAAGTAATGCTTATGTAATGCAAACTGCATAAAACTTCAGTAATCACACATCCGACGGCTATAGTCTCATTTCTTACATACGTACGTATATAAAGCAATCGGCTTCATTCAGAGGACGGAAGATTGAAGCAAATATCATCCTATATGTGAAAGTTCACTTCCTTAACTACAGTCTCACGATGTAGTGCTGGGATTCAGGAAATAATATTTTGCAATGCCTGTGAGAATCCCTATAACAACTTTTATATTGGATTGTAACTACTACAAACTAACACACGCAACTCGAGTTCTACATCTAAAACTAATCCAACAGCATAACTGCTTATTCCTATTGCAATATAACATATCTATCATAGACTTATTCAAACATGTAACACTGTAAGTACAGTGACACATTTCACTGAAGGTGAAGTGATATAACTTTGCAGATTGAAGAGGGGGCAATAGAATACCATTCAAATAAAACCATTATGCATTTTGTAATTAGGTACATAGTTAATTAGAAAATTGAGCTGTAAGTCTGTGTAGTTTGTTAAAAGCGCATCGCCAGCTCACCTAGGAATATACATACGCACTCGGTCTAAATACAGTAATAACATTCCGTCCCTTATGCAGCAGGGTTGCCACATTTACTAATGACAGGAAATAGTAACGTGTTAATCTTTTTATTTAATTTGTAAGAAAACTATCCATTTTATTTAAAAACTACAAAGAGATAAATTGTTGCTTATCAGTTTCTCTAATGATAAACATAAAAATCAGTATCGTACGAATAGTACTTATTGAGTAAAACAGTATTAACATTTAGGGGAAAATTATTTTTTCTGAGAAAAGTGTTCATTTCGGACAGATATGGTAGCCTATTTGAATTTTTTTGTTGTACTCTATCCAAGGAATAAGCTTCTGAAATCTACACACTTCCAGTGCATACACACATAATCCGTACCGCTACATCCCATGAAGGGCCAAGACCGACCAGCTGGCTGCTGGCCTCACATGCCGAAGCAAAGGTGGACGATCATCCAACCAGAATGACGGTATCTGTGGTTAGTACAATGAGCCCCCCAGCCGTTATAGCTGGTTTGCGTAACCGGATTTCGCTACCTATCGTAGCTCCCCAAGTGCATCACGATGGTGGGTGGGCACCGGTCCCATACACTGGCCGAAATTTCATGAGAAAATGTCTTCCCCCATGAGGACTCGTACCAGCGCGCGTTCCGTAACGCGAGTCCTAGGCTGGATGCCTTACACCACGACGACTCTCACACACACACACACACACACACACACACATATATTATCATAATCATCATCCTTGCATGTATTGGGGCCCATTACGGTCTCTTGCCAACGCTTGAACGGTCTGCCCAAGGATCTCTTGCCCACAGGATGGTAATTTAAAATTTGGCGTGGAATTCTAGAACGAGGCATTCTGATGACTTGTGATCTTCAGTTTTGTCTGTATTTCTGTAGGTATTCCGTAATCGGTTCAATCTGCAGTTCTTTCATAATGTCAAAATTTCTAATGTGATCCATTCTCGTGTATCCCGCTGTACGACGCATAAATCTCATTTCTGCCGCCGTTAATCTTTGTGAATCAATATTACGAGTCGCCCAAGCTTCACTACCAAAACAGAGTATAGGTCTGGCCAATGTTTTATAAATTCTGGTGCGCTTGTGTTTTTGTACTAAGGTTGATTTGGATATCTGATTAATTAGCCCCATTGCTCTGTTGAATTTAATAATTTTCTCATTCAAATCTTTTTCTTATTCATATGAAATTTGGTAACCGAGATAACTAAAATTTTTAACTTCTTCAATGATCTTATTATTGATGCAAATTTTGCTACGGACTGGTTCCTTTCCTTATATAAAAAAAAGCCATCACTTTAGATTTGTGAGTTGAAATTTCCTTATTGAAACTTTCTGCCATTTGATTAAAGTTGTAAATCAAACATTGTAAATTACACATATATATCTCCACTCACAACTATACGATACGACTACAACTTCATTTCTTTCCTCAGTATTCATGTTTCTGTTTCCTCATTTCAGAAAGAAAATCACGCGTCACAAATTGGTTTCGAAGAAGTAAAAAAAAAAATTCATGTTTCTAATAAAAGAAAAATCGTAGCTGGTTAATAATAATGTAGACTATAGTATTTAAAAAGTGACCCAGGAGACATGCGGAATATGGTATGTAATATTTCGAGTTTCCAAGCGTTATTTAAGAACAACGTGAATCAAATTAAATCATGTCAATAAAACTGTAACTTCACAAAACAATTGTAAAATACATTGGCTTTTTTTTAACCACTCCGACTAGTCCCGTCTGGTCACTGTCACTCCGCTCCAGAAACTGTCAGTTATAAACCCAAGTGACGTAGTAAAATTAAAATACAGTCAACGCTGGATATAATGAACTCGGTTATAGTGAACATTCGGCTATAGTGAACCTAAGTCGTTGGTCCCGACCCGCATACATTAAAAAGTACATTAATATTTCCGTTTATAGTGAACCCTCGCTTCGGTTATAGTGAACCTAAATCGTTGGTCCCGACCCGCATACATTATAAAGTACATTAATATTTCCGTTTATAGTGAACCCTCGCTTCGGTTATAGTGAACCTAAATCGTTGGTCCCGACCCATTAAAAGCATACATTATAAACTACATTAATATTTCCGTTTATAGTGAACCCTCGCTTCGGTTATAGTGAACCTTACATTAAAAGTACATTAATATTTCCGGTCCTTCGGTTATAGTGAACCTAAATCGTTGGTCCCGACGCATACATTATAAAGTACATTAATATTTCCGTTTATAGTGAACCCTCGCTTCGGTTATAGTGAACCTAAATCGTTGGTCCCGACCCGCATACATTAAAAAGTACATTAATATTTCCGTTTATAGTGAACCCTCACTTCGGTTATAGTGAATCTAAATCGTTGGTCCCGACCCGCATACATTAAAAAGTACATTAATATTTCCGTTTATAGTGAACCCTCGCTTCGGTTATAGTGAACCTAAATCGTTGGTCCCGACCCGCATACATTATAAAGTACATTAATATTTCCGTTTATAGTGAACCCTCGCTTCGGTTATAGTGAACCTAAATCGTTGGTCCCGACCCGCATAATTACATTAATATTTCCGTTTATAGTGAACTACATTAACCTAAATCGTTGGTCCGACCCGCATACATTATACATTAATATTTCCGTTTATAGTGAACCCTCGCTTCGGTTATAGTGAACCTTAATCGTTGGTCCCGACCCGCATACATTAAAAAGTACATTAATATTTCCGTTTATAGTGAACCCTCGCTTCGGTTATAGTGAACCTTAATCGTTGGTCCCGACCCGCATACATTATAAACTACATTAATATTTCCGTTTATAGTTCCTTCGTTATAGTGAACCTAAATCGTTGGTCCCGACCCGCCATTAAAAGTACATTAATATTTTTTCGTTTAATAACCCTCACTTCGGTTATAGTGAACCTAAATCGTTTCGGTTATAGTCCTAAATCGTTGGTCCCGACCCGCATACATTAAAAGTACATTAATATTTCCGTTTATAGTGAACCCTCGCTTCGGTTATAGTGAACCTTAATCGTTGGTCCCGACCCGCATACATTAAAAAGTACATTAATATTTCCGTTTATAGTGAACCCTCGCTTCGGTTATAGTGAACCTTAATCGTTGGTCCCGACCCGCATACATTAAAAGTACATTAATATTTCCGTTTATAGTGAACCCTCGCTTCGGTTATAGTGAACCTAAATCGTTGGTCCCGACCCGCATACATTATAAAGTACATTAATATTTCCGTTTATAGTGAACCCTCGCTTCGGTTATAGTGAACCTAAATCGTTGGTCCCGACCCGCATACATTATAAACTACATTAATATTTCCGTTTATAGTGAACCCTCGCTTCGGTTATAGTGAACCTAAATCGTTGGTCCTGACCCGCATACATTAAAAAGTACATTAATATTTCGAACCTCGCTTCGGTTATACCTAAATCGTACCCGCATAATTAAAAAAGTACATTAATATTTCCGTTTATAGTGAACCCTCGCTTCGGTTATAGTGAACCTAAATCGTTGGTCCCGACCCGCATACATTAAAAAGTACATTAATATTTCCGTTTATAGTGAACCCTCATAGTGAACCTAAATCGTTGGTCCCGACCCGATACATTAAAAAGTACATTAATATTTCCGTTTATAGTGAACCTCGCTTCGGTTATAGTGAACCTAAATCGTTGGTCCCGACCCGCATACATTAAAAAAAGTACATTAATATTTCCGTTTATAGTGAACCCTCGCTTCGGTTATAGTGAACCTAAATCGTTGGTCCCGACCCGCATACATTATAAAGTACATTAATATTTCCGTTTATAGTGAGCCCTCGCTTCGGTTATACCCGTTGGTCCTGACCCGCATCATTAAAAAGTACATTAATATTTCGTTTATAGTGAACCTTTCGGTTATAGTGAACCTAAATCGTTGGTCCCGACCCGCATACATTAAAAAGTACATTAATATTTCCGTTTATAGTGAGCCCTCGCTTCGGTTATAGTGAACCTAAATCGTTGGTCCCGACCCGCATACATTATAAAGTACATTAATATTTCCGTTTATAGTGAACCCTCGCTTCGGTTATAGTGAACCTAAATCGTTGGTCCCGACCCTTATACATTATAAACTACATTAATATTTCCGTTTATAGTGAACCCTCGCTTCGGTTATAGTGAACCTAAATCGTTGGTCCCGACCCGCATACATTATAAAGTACATTAATATTTCCGTGTTATAGTGAACCCTCGTTGGTCCCGACCCGCATACATCGGTTATAGTGAACCTAAATCGTTGGTCCCGACCCGCATTTAAAAAAGTACATTAATATTTACGTTTAGTAACCCTCGTGAACCTAAATCGTTGGTCCCGACCCGCATACATTAAAAAGTACAATAGTGAACCTTAAAAACCTTAAAATTGAAGTTACAAGAGTTATATCCTGACAAATTCTTATTTGAAGTCAGACCTTCTTGTATAAAATTGAAAGAATGTGTTTTTAAGAATGTGTTGAGAAAAAATTTTCTTACTCCTTTAGTCAAAGGACAAAGGTAGGATTAGTGATTCCTAGACAGTGAGCTATACTGTAAATCCAGGCAACGCGTGACGACCTTCCCGCACTCCACTGTCGAAGGGTTGCCATTCTGTTCTCAGGCACACTACTCTTACTGTTTCTAATCCTTCACCGTCAAAGGGTTGCCTTCTGTTCTCAGAAACACTTCCATTATGATGGATAGCAACGAAACAACGGAAAATGAAATTGCCTTCTTTTATTAAAAGGGACATTATGTCCAGAGGATAAACGAAGGTAAGCCAATGGCTTTCAAACTTCGTCAACGCATTCCCAGTTTCCATTAAGTGACCCTGGAAATTCCAAGGCTGAGTCACACCATAACAACGTTTGTCATTTCTACCTGATGAGTCTGTTTCTAGTGTTCGAACAGTGAATGTATTGTATAAAAATGTCGAAGCGTGAAGTGTTTTCTTTGGAAGATAAGGCGAATATTATAAGTGACATTGAACTGGTCTTTCGCAAGCGGACGTGGGTCGACAGCTTAGTTTAAGTAAACCAACTGTGAGTAACAGTAAACAGTGTAATCCATTCCACAAAAATGAAATATTTTAATTACTGTATAGTATTTTATTTTCTTATTCACAATTTCATTCATTCCTGTCATTTAAGATTAGGGGAAAGACACTTCGGAGATAGTGAACCTCGGATATAGTGAAGGAAATATGCAAGTCCGCAGAGGTTCACTATATCCAGAGTTGACTGTATATAATATGAGCCACTAATTGCAGGTTTTACTGTCAAGGACATACGAATGCATAAACAGCCTACTGCAAATAGCACCGTCTTTGAAAAAAATGGGTAAATTTTTTTATTGGTCAGTTCATCTGTAGTTGCTGAATGGAGGTGATTATAGCTATGAGGTTTGCAAAGCTGCGTCCACCCTATCACTGTAATCCCAAGGAACGCAGCTCCATTCAACAGTTACAGACGAACCCACCAATAACAAAATTTCCCCTTTTTTTTTTTTAACTTCAGACCTTAGAAACTGCTAGGACATTCACAAATATTTTTTTTTACAAATACATGGCCTTTACTAAATTGAAAACTGATATATACTACATTATCCAGCAACAGTTAAGAATCGTGGTCCAATTAGTTACTCATTCATTTTCAATTTTAATACTGAAAATGTTGTTCCAAAAAATTATAAATTCTCTATAAGGACTAACAGCCTAGATCATATATACCCAGATTGCTCTGCGTTATAGGCTTTGACGGTAACAACTTTTGTCAGATTTACTATGCTGCCATCTAGTTGTTACATAAGGAGTCACGTTATAACTCCCATTTGAATTGCATTAGCGACTGTACTGCCATCTCATGTTCGTTTACGGCGGACGGGTGGCGATCCTGGCGGTTGTTTTCTTCAAAGTGCAACCGATTTTAATATAGGAATGAGCAATCTATATGTGATCTGGGCCAACAGTCACCATATAAATACCGAAATTGCACTAAAAATTAGTCTTTCCTATTGTTAATCAACAGTTAAAAACATTGTTAGTTTTTCTAATTTATGGGCAAGGCAGCATTTAGTAAGAATTATATGGTGTCGCTAAACTTTCTGGCAGCACTGTATGCCATCCCCTCATAGAATTACTGTAAAACTATAACGAACAAGACGTTAATGTTAAACATAATTGTGGCGTTCATTTACTACGGAATGCATGTTTTACATGAAGGTACCGAGACGCGATCTCTGCAGAAGTGCATCAATACAAGGTTTCGTTACGTCACGATTGCGTCATGTTTCAAGGCAAGAAGTATGTTATATGCTCGCTTATGTACTGTAGCGTGCAGAAAACACGCTGTTAACGAAGCCAAGGTAAATTCACAATCAGCAGCAGCATCATCGTAAGAAAGAACCGTACAACTGCAGAAGAAACAGGCGTCACAATTACAAAGGTCTCGTCCTCGTAAATAGAAATAAAACAAAACTGTCTGTCATCAACAACACCCAACAGGCCTTTCAAAAGGATCCGGCAACGACTACCGCTACCAGTTGATCTAGTTCAGCCACTCCTAACACGGCCGACTGTGTAATACGTTATTTTCGTGGCCAGCGCAGTTCTGGAGCTTCAAAATAATTTTTTTATACACTTAACCGCATACACCAAAAAGCTTTCAAGTAATTTAACTAAGAGGGGTGTTGGGAGTAGGAAAGTTACGAAATATGCTGGAGGGTATTATCTATACATCCCTTAAAAGTCAGTTTACCCTGTGCAGTGAGAAAGGATGAAAGAAATCGAATCACATTTCCCACTCATCAAAAGCTTCACCAAAACGACAAAACTTTTGTCAATTTTTGTCAAAAGAAATGAAAAATCGAAACTTATTTCTGCCAGCTAAAATAAATCACACAGCCGTGGCGAGAATGCGACTCGCGAGACATTGTGGCTCGCAGTGAGAGCTATGCATTTCTCTTGCTTCTAACCTCCCCCAACCCCCACCCTCTCACTCACTGGAGTCAAACTCCGTTCCATTTGTATTTGTCTCTAACCTGCGAGTGGCATATATCTCTCTCGAAACCATGTATCTCTACAAAAACGGAAGTTTCAAATAGGATGGGAGGACGCATTTTTTGCTGTCAATATGATGAGAATATTAAATGTATGATTTGTTCCTGAGTTTTACGAGGAAAACGGTTGTATAACATAAAACGGCATTATACTACATGTTACTCATGAAACATTAAAATAATTAGGTGTTAATAATAATAATGATGTCATCTCTGTACGTCGAACCTTTTTCAGCAAATGTACGAATAATGCGGTTATCTCTTCAATTTGAACTCACTGATTTACTATGTAATGTCAAATGAAAGCTAGATGTTTACTTGACAAATGTTGAACTTTCAAATCTTTGCCAAAAAATAAATATCCGAAGCTTCGTTCTTTCGCTTGCTCTGTTGAAGCCATGTTCGCTACAACTTACGTTTGTGAAAAATTATTTTCAACAATGAAAATAGTAAAAACCAAATTTAGATCACGACTGAGAGACAAATACCTTCGTGATCAACTACGACTGGCAGTAAGTGACATAATTCCTGATTTTAAAACTTTGTCACAGAGACATTCTGAAGACAGTTAATTTTAGATTGTGATATTGTTAATTTCTTTCTTCGTTACACGTATTAAACATGTTTGTAGCCTTGTACTGTATAAAATTATATTTAAGCGCTTGAAGTAAGGAAAATGAAAATCCGTTAATGTCAGACAGTTGCTTCACTTCCCCTTCGTGTGTCCGCCTCCCTCCATATGTGCTATGCACGTTGCAGGTTACACAGTGGCTCGGCGCACAACTACATTTTCGCCACGGCTGCTCTACACAACAGACTTATCTTTTCAAATTCCTTGAACCCTGTTGAAAGACTAAAGCTGCTGAAATTGCATAGCCTATAAATTTGCATCGTAGGCCTACCGGTTAGTTTTATTATAATTTGACAAATTTCAACTTCTTTACTAATCGCTACTATTTCATTCCAGTTTGCAGTATTGGCTGCAAATTCGACAGTCAATGTTCCGTTCCAAGTAGAGAAATGGATTTACCTCCCTCCTCCATACATCGTGTGTTCCTGTCTTGTATGGGACTCTGTCTTAAGAAGCGGTCTTGCGCCATGTTAACACACGAGGGGGAAAATCCCGCTGTGTACTGTGTGAACGAACATGCGTTTAGCCGAATCGGTTAAATATTGAACTACACAGAGTAAACCGTAAGTAATGGCATTAATTTCAGAGGGGTATTCGAGATATTTCAAACAAAAGACTTCAATACAATTCTGGTAGCTTTTGCTTCCTTTTTTGAGACATAAATTGTTTTATGCTCGACCATGCCGAAATGTAGTAATTATACACCTGGTAGCAGACCTTTAATGCATGTCATTAAAGTACACCTACTCATTAAAGGTCAGGTCTTTCAGCCAATGACGACTCAGGTTACAACTGTTCAGCCAATGACAGGTCAGCTTTCTACCGTTATAAAACCGCAAGTATCGATTATTCTCGGATATGCAATCGAAAGAGAATTAGCGAAAAGTCACGGAGGCTGGAAATCCAATACTGTCGCAGAAGGTTATGTTCTGTTACTATAATAATTAGCGTTAATTGTAAATAATATTCAAATAAATTCAATTTGTCATCTCGTTTTTCAATGTCTAATTTAATTTCAGTGTTATCTCTGTAGGTTCTTATGGCCTAGCAAGGTCAATGTGGACATCTGTTCCTCGGAAAAAATCAATACTTTCTCGTCTGCGCACATCTCACAACATACGGGACATTGGTCAAGGTCAGATACAAAGAAAATTAATAATATCAAGTTAGAAATATGGTCGAGCATAAAAAAAGTCGTATGAAACTCGCCTATAATGGTAATTAAGAAGCTCGTATGAATATCCATACTCGCTTCTTAATTACCTTCATTATAGGCTCGTTGCATAATGTACTATTATATGAAATATTTCATAGCATGTTTTGGGAAAGCCATTGATTTAATTCCAAATATGCTCAGTCAATTTAAGAGAGCAGTGTATTATGATAATAAGCAGGGGGCGGATGTTGATGAAAAGTCATCATCTTATTTTTCACATTAGGATGATGCCTATTAATATAGAAATCCTTTCTATGTTAATATCAACGTAAAAAAATAATTTCTTATATTGAAATTTTTTACGTTTTTGAACTAATAGGTCATGTTTATATTTTTTTCGGCATTTTTTGGTCATTTTTAATACTTTGAAGAACTTTCAGATCATTTAGAATGGATTTTACTTTCTCCTTTACCGATAGGTGTTAAATTATTTTCTAAGCAAATAGGTCAGTAGTAATTACCTACTAAACAAGTGAACGACAGTGAAGTTTGAGTTTTATAGTTTGGAACAGATTCTAAAGTCCATCCCTCATTCCACTGAAGGCTTCACAACAGCTTAGTTTAACTAAGGGCTTTGACCGACCACCCCTGATTGAAACACATTGTAAACCCTCATTAAAATCTATAGTTTTCCCTTAAAACCTTCATTTTGTTGCACGTTCTTTTCCTTCATCTTAACCAAATTTCAGGAAGTTGCCTCCTCTCTCCGAGATTTGCAGGGCAGTCATTGAAACGAGGTGACTAATTTTTAAGAAGTTGTGGTGCGAGTACGGTGAATAATATTTAAATGCCATTTTCTTTTAATTTTGTCATTTTTCCATTAGTTTAAGAGCATTTTAATAATCATTTTAAGTAGATTTTAGGTCATCAACATCCGCCCCCTAATAAGTGATTGAAAGAATTTTAGTTTTGTCCTTAAAACGTGCAGAAATTTGATCCGAACAAATGTAATTTTTCGTTCTCAATACGAATTTTAAAATGTTACGTATGTTCGCATTAAATTTCTGCATATCTAAAGGACAAAGCTAAAATACTTTCAATCACTTATCATAATACACTCCTCTCTTAAATTGACTGGGCATATTGGGAATTAAATCAATGGCTTTCCCAAACACGCTATGAAATGTTTCATATAAAACAATTTTTATCTCGAAAAGAAAGCAAAAACGAGCAAAATTGCATTAAACTTTTTTGTTTACTTACGGTTCACCCTGTATAAACGTCTTACATAATTCTTGACAATAAAGAGCGCATGTATCATCAGATCTGCCAACCTACGAGATGAAAAGCGGAAGATGGCAATTTTAGAGGATATATCCATAATAATAATAATAATAATAATAATAATAATAATAATAATAATAATAATAATAGCAGCAGCAGCAGCAATGGGATAAAAACGTAATACTAAATACGTAAGTTACGCGATGGCCTAAATTCCGCAGATAATCATGTCAATGCCGGTGAGCGGAAGTAGTGGGCTAATTGCAGGTGACTTGCGCATTATGCAATGAAAGTTTGTAGAAATGTAATTTTAGCACAAACTGATGACAAACCTACAACAGTGACCCTTGCTTCCGATACGGCTCGTCCCTTGGCCACACTATATGACCGACGATGGTAGCAATGACCGTGACGGTAACAATTGTAAAATAAATTATTAAATTATGTTTTATTTAACGACGCTCGCAACCGCCGAGGTTAAATCAGCGTCTCAGGTGTGCCGGAATTTTGTACCGCAGTTCTTTTACATGTCAGTAAATGTACTGATAAGAGTCTGTCGCATTTAAACACACTTAGCTCTACAGTAGTCGCTGTAACTATCACAGAGTAGTCGCTGCGGTCAGACACTCCTAAAGCATATAAAAGGGCTTAAATTTATTTACAATCATGAAGACATTACGGACAAACATTTTGTTTAGAAAATATATATCTTTAAAAAAAATTATGTGCGAAATCAACCAATCATTAGTCATAATTATGTGAGCGATAACAGACAAGACGCTTCGTATGCTCACACCCATGAAGCCGGAACATTTTGCACGTATCTCCGAGTTTCGTCTTTGTCGCAGCAACATGGGTGAAAGATAAGAGAAAAATATGCATACATTGCAAATTGACCTATACTAATTAGTAACCAATAGGAACGATAGTAACTGCTGCAGTTTCAACTATCGTTACAGGTCAATGCGGACTCTCGCTCCTGAACCATTAATAAATGATAAACAAATAAGAGTTTAGAGCTTAAAATTTGTGTCAATAATGAAACGTCGATTGTTGAAAGCTTTGCAAATTAGGAAAAAAAAAACTGGAATGACAGGTACGCGGGAAAACCATACTAATAGTTTTCAGTGAAAAGACAGTCCGTGCGCGACCACTGGAAGGTTAAATGCCATCGACCTGGCCCGGAATCGAACCCGCAACCTCGGGCACAGGTCAGTACTCTACCGTCTGCGCCACCCAGGCCGACAGTAACAGTTGAGTTGATGGTTGTAGTGATAGTCGTGACTGTGATCTTCACGATAGAGTTTGTGAAGGTGATATTGATAAGAATGAATGATTCCTAATATTATTTATTTGCAAAGATGTTATTGAAGTTTATCGGATGGTCAAGTATAAACTAGGCTTTATACACTCTTATTGCAAAACAATAAGACAGAGACAGTGAGAATTAAGACATGAATATGTGAACACCTACTATTTTAAGACACAAACATGTGTCACACACAAGGAGAAAGAGGAAAGTTTCAGATATAAATAGGTGAACACTTGTTATTTTAAGATAATAGACATGTGAGTGCCTGGCGACATTTTAAGATATAAATCAGAGAGAGAGAGCTACTGTCTATATTGGTCACATTACACAAGTTGATTTATGGGCAATGTTGTTGATGTGGTTGTTTCTACGCTTATGATTATCTTCACCCCATCTGTACACAATGGCTTCAATGCAAGAGGACTTCCATCCGTTCCCTTCGTTGGTGAAGGGGATCGTAATAGTTTTAATAATCAAGGTTTAAATATAATTTCAGTAACCCTATCTTCATCCTCCCATTTCTGAAATTTGCGGGCACTGGTTATATCTGGTGATGATATAGGCTAGTCATCAACATCCTGCTCTAAATTAGATTTGTGAACTTAATTGCATATTATTCAGTAAAATTTCTGTACATGGGCTATTCCATATGAAATCGATCAGTAAAAAACCTCGCATTTTTTATACTCTAATTTTTTCACTATTTATACAAGGTGCTGAGGAGAGTGCATTTTCAAAACTATACTATCGAAAGTCAAACTGTTTTCGTACTATTGAGCGACAAATTTAGCGTATTTGGGAAAAACAAGCCTCTTTCAGCGCTCAGAACTCTGGAACCATTTACTGCAGAACATTGAACGGGAGCTCATTTTGAAGCTGACATTTAGTAGGTTATGATAAGAAGTAATACTTATTTTTATTGTATACAGAGAGACAGATAATCTGATTTTACTTACTTTTAGGCTTTTTGCCCATTTGTAAAAATGTAAAAAATATTGAGAAAAAACCTTGCATTATTAAGAGGGATTCGGCATTGTTTGCTTAGTGGCTCGGCAATAAGTTTCGAGGATATTAAATAAATTATTTTCACACGCCTAGACTTGAACGGCGCAGTACCGAACGCTCTGGCCGAGAGCTGAAGATAAGCGAGCATTGGGCGTCATTGTACTCCTGTGTTTATGAAAACTTGTGATAAAGCTAGCCCAGCCATGACTGCTAGACGACACATCACGTGTTTGTCTCCTAGCCTTGCTTGTCTCGACTACCTCCCGTCTCACAGTCGGCTGGTTAGTTCACGCGCGTACTATTTATTTTCTTTATTTGATATTTTCAATACTTTCTTATCAACGGTGCACCAGTAAAAAATATGTGTTTATTTGTACTTTCAATGCGGAATCTAACCATATATTTTACAAATATTTTTTCGTGGCCAAAGGCGTCTTAATGAAGAAAAATCTAAATTTCTCCATTTCCATACAAAGTAAGAAAAACTGTTTACATTCAATATAAACTATAATTTCTCAGCATCAAAATATACCATGATTTTGATCATTGGGTGAAAGGGTTTCGGAGCCATAACAGTTTAAAGTTGCTAATTTTATGAAAATACGATAAATTTAAATATTTTAAATTTAAACACTATGAAGTTCTGATGCCTCAAACTTTGCACAAAGCATTGTATCACAGTTGTCAACGGACAGAAAACGTTTCATTGTATTTAAAAATTGCAAGGTCAATTTTCTCTATGTTTTGGTCGATTTGAGATGGAAAAGCCCGTATATGTTATGCTGTCTCAGCTTTTGTTTGCCATATTCATCCGGACTTCACATATAACAAGACTGCACGAGTTTCAATTCATAGAGAAAAAATTTCCCCTCAAAGATGAGCACTCTAATGGTACGTACTGGGACAAAATTGAAGTTGTCTATAGGTAATGACTAATTACGCCAGGAAAGAATAAATGAAAGTAAAAAGAAGTGATGCCTAATTAATACAGAGTGTTTCAAAACTGAATTTACGACTTTAGAAGCCTGTATGTGCCATTTTAAAGGGCAATACATCAAGTTTCTAACAAGCAGTTATTTTGGTTCGATGTGACTCCAGTTTGTGATATGGCAGATATCCAACCTATAGTCAATTTCATACCACACACGAGTCAGTAGATCAGGAGTTCCTTCTCCAACTGTAGCATTAATTCAATTTCTCAGCTCAGCGAGATGGGAAGGTAAAGGAGGAAAAAAACACTATATTTGACGAATCCCCACAGGAAAAAACCGAGGGGGTCAGATCTGGTGAGCGAGATCGCCATACAGTTGACCCTACATGACCAATGCAACGACCTGGGAAAAGTCTATCAAGTAGCTCACGAACCTAGAAGCGGCAATGAGGTAGTGCCCCCACCTTGCTGGTAGTGAATGCGTCCAATCTTGGTCACCTTTGACAATCTGCGGAATGAGGAAATTTTCGGGCATATCTTGATACACAATACCGTCTATGGTGAATTTCGTACTACAGCACTACACGAGTCAAACTTGACGCATTGTCCTTTAAAATGACATCTGAAATGATTCTGTAAAATATGTGGATAAATTTCTATCAGCTTCTAAACTTTTAAAGTTCTTCTTGAAACAACCTGTACATCATGTTATAGTTTTATATGAACATAGAGTAATGAACGATATTTTAGTGAATATGTAAACAAATTATTTGTCTACGATTCAACGGTTTTTTGTTCTATTTTGATTACACATTGCAATTCGTTTAAATGCTGTACTAAAGACTGCTGTCGTCATTTAACTCGTTACTATTTTGCAGTATGCAGTACAGGTCTGTCTGCACGGGCCGAATTTATAAGTAAAATTAATAAAATTTACAGGTTTTCTCTCCTTTTTTTTCTTTTCGTTTCAATAAATTGTTGCATAGTTATATCTTAACTAGTGTATAAATTAATGCTAACTGTATCTTACAACGAGTGTTTCTTGAACGCAGAGTAGCCACACACTACTTATTTACGATCTTCTTCTAGATTTGATAATTTATTATATTCTTTTGTATCGCAATCCCTTCGTATCTCAACTGTATACAGATGTATCAACCTCCCACGTACCTGCATAGTTTTCTTCTTGTTTATTATAGCTGGTTAATAAATTACTGTCAGATTCCTAAAGCTTATAATAATGCTGGGATGTTGACTTCTTTATCTAATCGGATGTCTTATCTATGGATAGTTGTTGTCCGAACATGACGTTTTGTTACACAAAATTATATTCATTTCAGTATTTCACAAAATCAATCTTAGTTTTGCTTTTTTTTTTAAAGTAGGAATATCTAAAGTTACTGCTAACTTTTCGACTTTTCGGATGTGTTAACGGTGAGATTACATTTCCATTTAGTTTCAAAATTCATAACTGTTATGGAGAAATATGAAATCAAATACCTAAGAAAATTAACTTTCGAAGTTCACAAAAGTTTGGTAATCCAGTGCGGTGCAGAAGTGGGCAATGGCTTAACGACAGAATGCACAGAAAGAAACTTTTAGACTCGTTCATAATGCATTTTAGTCCATAGAAATATAAATAAATAAGAGAAAAAACGTAAATTAATACAAACAGATCAAATCAACTGCTTGACACAGGACAATAAGAATATAAACAGTAATTCAATATGCAGGATGGTTCTTAATGGTCATGCAAAAATTAAACAGGAAGAAGGGGTGCGTAACTGAGGTAGTGAACCCAGGATCTGGACTTGAGGAGGAATGGCCTTTAATTTGAATTTAGAACCTTAAGGGTGATAAACCTATAGTGATTCTGTACTTTACACAAATTGTTTCAATAATAATAACAATAATAATAATAATAATAATAATAATAATAATAATAACAACAACAACAATAATTCTGTAAGATTATCAGAATCACCATGGTTTCTCACCCTTCAGGCTCCAAGCTCATATCAAGCCCATATTTCTTAACCTGGCCCCAAATTCTGAATTCTCAATCTCAAAATTCTCAGTAGGATACCTTTTCCATTTTGTGTGTGTGCGTGCGTGCGAATCAGAGAGAGAGAGAGAGAATCCGAGGAAACACATTTCCAAACCCAGTCCTCGGTAAACATTTGGTATGGTATGCCTGGAAACCGATTTATCGGACCTGTTGACTTTCCAAACACCTTGACAGTTCAACATTATCTCCATTTCCTGCAGGCAGAGTTACCATTGCTATTGGAGGACGTTATTCTTCTTATCAGACAAGACATGTAGCTGCAGCAAGAATTGTGCATCACCACACTTTGGCAGCAGGTGTGTGACTGCATTTTAAAATCAACAGTTTCCACATCGTTGGATTGGTCAAGGACGTCCAGTGATTTGGCCACCAAGTTCACCAGATATCTTTATTAAATTACTTGTTTTGGGGGCACATGAAATCAGTTGTGTATGCTGCTCCGTCGCACACAACTGTCGAACTTCTCGAGAGAAAAATGAAGTGCGGTGAAGGCTTGAGAAATGAAGGCAGTGATGTAATGAGAGCGATAAACTCTCTCTTGCAGACAGAGCTCAAAGATGCCTGGACAACAATGGTAGTCATTTCGAACCTCAAATGTAACAATTCAGAATGTGTATTCCACAAAACAAAATTGTAAGTCAATCACAAGTAATTAAAATTATTAATGTGGAATTGTGTTTTCTGCAGATACAGATCTCGTATTATATCTCTGCCGGTCAGTGGCCGTTAAATTTCAAGTGGCTTACCTTACAACGTGGGCGTCAGCGTACTGAAAAGCAATATAACTTTCCTCCTATCTCCTTGCCTCCCCACCGGAAATGTGACGTTGCACAAAGGCAGAGATATAATACGAGATGTGTACCGTTGCCGTTAGGAAAGTCCAGGATAAAAGAGAGGGTTTGGAATTGAACGGGTTAAATCAGCTTCTTGTCTATGCGGATGACGTGAATATGTTAGGAGAAAATCCACAAACGATTAGGGAAAACACGGGAAATTTTACTGGAAGCAAGTAAACAAATAGGTTTGGAAGTAAATCCCGAAAAGGCAAAGTATATGATTATGTCTCGTGACGAGAATATGGTACGAAATGGAAATATAAAAATTGGGAATTTATCCTTTGAAGAGGTGGAAAAATTAAAATACCTGAGAGCAACAGTAACAAATATATACTCGGGAGGAAATTAAACGCAGAATAAATATGGGAAATGCCTGTTATTATTCGGTTGAGAAGCTTTTATCATCCAGTCTGCTGTCAAAAAATCTGAAAGTTAGAATTTATAAAACAGTTATATTACCGGTTGTTCTTTATGGTTGTGAAACTTGGACTCTTACTTTGAGAGAGGAACATAGGTTAAGGGTGTTTGGGAATAAGGTGCTTAGGAAAATATTTGGGGCTAAAAGGGATAAAGTTACAGGAGAATGGAGAAAGTTACACAACGCAGAACTGCACGCATTGTATTCTTCACCTGACATAATTAGGAACATTAAATCCAGACATTTGACATGGGCAGGACATGTAGCACGTTTGGGCGAATCCAGAAATGCATATAGAGTGTTAGTTGGGAGGCCGGAGGGAAAAATACCTGTGGGGAGGCTGAGACGTAGATGGCAAGATAATATTAAAATGGATTTGAGGGAGGTGGGATATGATGATAGAGACTGGATTAATCTTGCTCAGGATAGGGACCTATGGCGGGCTTATGTGAGGGCGGCAATGAACCTTCGGGTTTCTTAAAAGCCAGTAAGTAAGTACCGTTGCAATTCGGACCCATGTTGAAAATAATCCCAGGAACAAGTAGGTAAACTATGGACATTCCGCTGAGGGACACCCTGTATACCAAGAAGGCATGCATAGGTCAATCACTGCGATGAACAATTCACTAAATTTTCAAGACATAACAGGATAAAAAGACTGTCCTTGCTATTACTGCTGAACTGGCTAGTTACAGTCACGGGTTCAAACCAAGTCTAGGACATGTTTTCAACGTGTCGTCCTATGTTGCCTTAGGTGACAGTTTTGCAGTGTTAATCTTACATCACAGGAGTCCACGATTTTGTCTAAGTGAAAAAATTCACCAAATATGGACTTCGAGTAAAGCCAGTTAGGGGTATGAAAAATCTTTCGACAGATGTAGGTGAACTTTGATTGTCTATGCTATATGTATATTACAAGTAGCGTCTGAGAGCAAGTGGATCCAGGTTAGAAATCCGGTCGGGCCATGTAGGATCGGTGCATGGCCTGCAGTAGGTCAGCTTTTCTCCCATTTCTCGTCAATCGTATTACCAATATTTCCTGTTTTCACCAATATTCAGCATACACGACGAACAAAGTAGCTACTTCACGAGATATTTACGAAATAAATTAGACAGGTATTTTCGCGACGCGGTCCACTTACCTAAGGAACTATTTTGGGCCACAGCATTATTTAAACGGAAGTGTATATTAGGACATGAATAAAAAGCCGTACAAATCGGTCACGCTTAATCTGGTCACGCGGCCATCAGGATAGACGTGAAGTTGGCTGTGTATCAGTTCCACACGCCTCTCACTGAATATAAATTCATGGGAATGCAGGGATATGTAACAATGGCCACGTGAGACGAATTTTACCAAAAGCCTCATTTACATTTATTAACTTTGACATAAATGCCAAATAAGTATATACAGAGTTGTTTTGCTCCTCTGTTAACTTCATAGAACGATGCAATCTATACTAATAATAAATCCGTAGCCAAAATTTTTCTGGTAATTTTCGATTTTCCAAAAATAATTGGCATGCAAAATACTTTATTTAAAGGGGGGTTATAAGGGGGCCTGAATTAAATCGAAATATCTCGCTTATTATTGATTTTCATGAAAAATATTACATAACAAAAGTTTCTTCAAAAATAATTTCCGATAAGTTTTATTCTATACAAAATGTTGGTAGGGCTGATATTTAATGAGATAAATGAGTTTTAAAATTACAATAGCGGCATCTAAGACGCTGTACTGAAATAAAAACGAATGACTTCGTCTTTAAGGGGCCTTGGACAACAACAAACGAAAGCTATTAAACATAGCCTAAGAGAATGTTTCTGTGTTTGTATGAAGTAATATCGGAAGCTAATTAATTGTTTAATTATTATTATTTCACCATTGGAAAGTGTAGTTTCTCTAGATGGACATAATTCTACAATGTTATTAGAGTAACTTTTGAAACATATAGCAAGTAATATAAAGTATACACATTAAAACTAAATGATATGTCAATCTTCATTAAACTATGGTTGGATGTATATAACAATTAAGAAACATGTTAGAGGAATTGTCATTGCACCAAATGATTGCTCTCTGGACCAAAATGACAGCATTTTAATTATTTAAATACAATTTAAATTAAGTAACATATTAAACGATTTATCCTTCTATCAAATACGAATGTTCCCTGGATCAAACGTCCTATTTTAATTATGTAATTACTTTATATTTATTTCTAATAGGTGCAGCGGAGCGCACGGGTACGGCTAGTTTTGTAATAAATTGCAATAAATGACACAAATGTCCTTATACTTGTACAATTAACAACCTTTTAAGAAACAAAACAAGAAATACACACAACTGTAAGTTCAATAAGGCCATGACTCACTTCAGTTTTGTTGCGTTTCTGTAAATCGTAAACGACGCACAGTCTGCAATTTTACCAATCTAGTTAGACAAAAATCAAATTTTGAATCGTTTAGTCAGGCATAAATTCATGTTCTTTAACATTTGCAGAATGTTATGAAGAATAGCTTTTACTGTTTTATCAACAATAATCTCACTAGGGGTTTTGATTTATCTAGAGAAAATCAAAACTCGACTGGGATTTAACTGACTATTACACGGTTAGAAGAAAGTATATAGAGATCAGAAGTAACAAGGTACTCCAATACAATAAAATATTAATTGACTTACGAAAATACAACTGTCTTCAAATGTATTATTGTACCATAACAACATTACGCTAGATGGCAGTAGTGTTTTATGATTATGTTTTATTGTTATCAGTTGTGCCAACTATGGAATCTTCATTGAACTCTGTGGACGGTTACTAGTCAAGAAGGCTTCGTTGATTCAGTTTCATTTTAATTAAAACATCTGCATTCCACTTCAATCATCCGGATCCCAGTAATCAACGTCACTTGACAGATGATTTTCAATAAATCTTAGTATTAAACAATCTCCGATACGTGACTATCCATAATATCATATAGCAGAAGCTATAACAAACATAACCTAAATAATATAAACAAGTGTTAGGAAAGTTTTAATTAGGGATGATTAAATAAAAAATAAAGATGAATAATTTTAAAAGAAACAATTATTGAAAGTACAATTTTCAAATTTGAATGTTTTAGTAGTTGTTGGTTCAGTTGATGTTATATTGGACGTGTGTGTAAAAGAAGTGAACTCGTTGATGTACATGGTGTATCCCTCAACTTATTCAGAATTTCCGAATGGTGCTCTTCATAAATGACTAGTGATCTTTATTAATTCTTGTTCTTGAATGCCAATGCGCGTCATATTTGAAAGTGCTGTGCATCGACTGGAGTGGTTTGTAATTTTCTGTTTATTGACGTCCAGACTAGTGCAGTTTGAAATGTTGGCACACAAAGAAACAAATGCTAGGGTAGTGATAAAAATAAACAAATGCTAGGGACGCGATAAAATTAAACAAATGCTAGGGACGCGATAAAATTGCGCGATAAGCAGCCATGATTGGTTGAAAGATTTCCTTTCGTACCGTTTTATTGGTCAAAAGTAGTGTGACATAATAAAAGTGTAATAGTCAGTAGCAAGCTATTTTTAGACGGATATGAAGAATGAGTTCTTTTTAACATTTCTCGCTCTGGTTCAGTCGTAGACAAAGAGGCTTACTATGTAGATGAAAAAATGACAAATGTTGGTGATTTATTGTGTTCTGAAACATGGAGTGTGTTCAGATACGTACAGTCTTACTAATTTAAGTTCAATTTCAAGTTTGTAATGTATTTTTCTTCTTACAGTAGGGCTGAAATATTACAATCGAAAGAGAACTTTTTTTTTAAAGTTCTCCAAATATAATATTGATATTGATATATTTATTTCTACAACTCTTATTTGGTAATGGGTCGCCACCACATCTCTGTATTCGTGCTCCCCATTACCTTCTAATTACAATAAACTTTCATTGACGTGTGCAGTCATCTTATTTTACCTTTGTTACCTCTATTACTATAATACATACTCTCAGTTTGCTTTCTAACCTCTCACCTTAAAATTTTCTCTTCTTTCTAATGAACACCTCACCACTTTTATTGTTTGCTTATATTTGAAGTACTTCCTATCGTCTAAAATTTCCCTAATTTTGAACTAACTTTTACTAACACTATTTAATCATACTCATTCACTTTCATATCTCATTTACAATCAGTTCTACCTCTCCTCACTTCAGTTATCACTCTTATCCCTTATTTCTCCATTAGACACTGAATCACATGTTTCCAAATATAATATAAGTTTTAATATTGCCGGTCATGTCCGGTTGTAACAATTCTTTTACCACTTAACACAGCATAATTTAGTGTTTCCAAGCCTTGTTTCAAAGTTTGCACGTTCTTGCGTATTTGTCAGTAATTTCAGTGGTGGGCACACGGCAACGCGGCGGCAACTGTTACATGAAAAACTACCCCTAGTTCCTCTTACATAAACGTAATCAGTGTTTCTACAAAAAAAAAAAAAAATATATATATATATATACATATACATATGTGCTAACTGTAACGCCTATACATAATTTAATAGAAATCCGAATGAATAGAGGTTATTAATCTTGTCTAAAACTACTCCCTATAAAAAAGGTACTTCCTCTTACACGAACGTAATCAGTAGGGCTAGGATTTTGATGAAATTGCATCTTCTTTCTAGTAAGCCAGAAACATTGCTGCTTTAGTATTTATATGTTATGTGATAAACTGAGTGTTTTAAAACATATTTGTTACGACATTTTTTTTTTGCATTTTTTGCCTCTTACAACTCATAAGAGCATTTCTTGCTGTATTCGGTCATTTTTGGGGTATTTTCGTTTAATTTGGCCATAAATCCCCATTATTAATGTAAAATATTTATTTCCTTCAATATTTTGTCAATTAATATCCATTATTTTGTATATTACTTTAATCGTTTTTCTACGTAAATATTGTCATTTTAATGTAGTACACCCCCATGTAATGGATCAGTCCAACCAGCCCTTCAATATAGACTCTTCTATACCTGGTAGTTCCGGATAAGAGTGGCCTTGTGGTGGACTACATGGAACTACATCAGGTAAAATAATTAATTAAAGTGCACTAATTAGAAAAAGTATATAAAATTAAATAAATTGAATGTTGGTACTAGAATTTAATTCAATTACTAGTCTAAATATTAATATTCCTACTAAGCCAATTATGTAAGATCAATTTTAAGGGCATTTTTTAAAGATTTTTAGGTCATAAAGGCATTGTTTTAGGACATTTTTTTCATGATTTATAGGTCATCAAATTCCTAGCCCTAGTAATCAGAGTTCGTACACAAAAAAAATATGTGCTACCTATGAGGTCTATACAAAGTTTCATAACAATTCCTTAGAATGCAGAGAAGTTATTAATTTTGTTCAGCTAGATTTGCGTTTTTGCACACTGTGCGATGCACGAGGGGAGGGTGGTAGTGGTGAGGGGGTGGTAGTGGTGAGGGGGTGGTGGTGGTGGTGGTGGTGGCGGTGGTAGTGGTAAATAATAATAATAATAATAACAATAATAATAATAATAATAATAATAATAATAATAATAATAATAATAATAATAAAAGCCGTAAATCCCCAGTGGGGCGAGGCCTCCTGCTTGGGCAGGGGTGGCTCAAGTCTTGACCATCAGAAGAGCCGACCTGATGGTCTATTTACATTCCTAGTTCTTTGTCCACAATTTCACTAGCACTGGTTGTTGCTGCCGCTCAAAGTTGGTTCACTGCGTCCTTCCACCGTGTTCTTTGTCGTCCTATTCTGGTCCATAGTCCTCCTAGCTGCAACTTGAACTCGTCCCCCCCATCTGGTTCTCGGTCGTCCACGGTTTCTCCAGCCAATTCTTGGATCCCACAGTGTCGCCGTGTGTGCCCATCTGGTAGGATGCATTCGTACCACGTGTCCTCCCCAGCGCCATTTCATCCTATTAGCGAGTGTGACCACGTCCTCTAAGCCGCTTCGTCGCCGTACTTCTTCGTTTCTGATTCTGTCCTTCAGGCTTATTCCGAGTATTTTCCTTTTCATTCTTCTTTGGCATCTTCCTAATTTTAATGCCCGTTTCTTGGTGAGTGACCAGGATTGCGCCCCATATAGAAGTACAGGTGCAATGCAGCTGTTGAAGATCTGCCTCTTGTTCTGCAATTTCTGGCTCTTGTCCATTAGGATGAAGGGCAGACCCCAAAACTTTCTCCATGCCGACGCTATTCGTCTATCAATTTCTTTATCCATGCTGTTCTGAAATGATATGGTCTGGCCAAGGTAAATGTATTGCGTGACAAATTCGATGTTCGCATTGTTGACGATCATCTGCCCTTCTGCGTCATTTGTCAGTACTTTGGTTTTGCTGGTGTTGAGTGGTAAAACTGTTACGCAAAGTACATAACATCATATTTGGAACAGAAGAGGAAACTTATTCTATGTGAACAACTCAAGTATGTTCGGCATTCTAATTTATAAAGAATGTTCAGCATTTTAATATAAAAAATCTCTAACTCCAGATCCACACATGAACCACACGTGTTGTTGCAGCAGCCTGCTCAGTACAGTATGCCGCTGCCGACATATCCCCCCTGATGTCCTTAAGCAACAACGTATGGGTCCAAGTATTCCAGATGTCTGCACTCAGGATTATCACAGTGCAGTAAACGGGTCGAAGTGTTGGATACAGACTCAATGAAAAGGATAGATGCGGTCCCACTCTTTATCGAGGGCAATGCATTCACGAACGGTGTTCCGAGACACTCGATGAGCCGGTTTTGAAACACGCCCACTTACGTAAAGATATAGGGACGCACATGTGCAACAGTTCCTTCTTACTTACAGATTAGCCTTCAATGTGAACATGGCATCACAATACGGCAATTTGTACGAAATTATTTTGGGACAATTTGAATGCCATATTTCGAGTTTTAAATTAACATCTAAAATTTAACTTTTGTTTCTAAAGCCTAAATTAAACTCTTCCTCAATTCAACTTTCTCTTTCAATTCGCACTACTAGAAGATAACAGTTCAACCTTTACTTTAAACCTAACATGATTATATCTCGTGACCAAAACATAGTACGAAATGGAAATATAAAAATTCGAAATTTATCCTTTGAAAAGGTGAAAAAATTCAATTACCTTGGAGCAACAGTATAAAATTAAATTACACTCGGGAGGAAATTAAATTCACAATAAATATAGGTAATGTCTGCTGCTATTATTCGGTTGAGAAGCTTTTGTCATCCAGTCTGCTTTAAAAAAATGAAAGTTATAATTTATAAAACAGTTATATTACCGGTTGTCCTTTTTGATTGTGAAACTTGGACTCTCACTTTGAGAGAGGTACAGAAGCTAAGTGTTTTTGAGAATAAGGTGCTTAGGAACATATTTAGGGCTAAAAGGGATGAAGTTACAGGAGAATGAAGAAAGTTACACAACGCAGAAATGCACGCATTGTATTCTTCACCCAACATAATTAGAAACATTAAATCCAGACGTTTGAGATGGACAGAGCATGTAGCACGTATGATGAATCCAGAAATGAGTGTTAGTTGGAAGACTGAGGGGTAAAGACCTTTGGGGAGGCCGAGACTAGATGGGAGGAAAATATTAAAATGCATATGAAGGAGGTGAGATACGATGGTTGGGACTGGATTAATCCTGCTCGTGATAGGGACCGATGGCGGGCTTATGTGAGGGCGGCAATGAACCTCCGAGAAAGTAACGTATCACTCCGACGTTAAACTTTTCCCCTTGATTTTGAAATGTATAAGGAAATATATTAAGTTTTGCTGTTTCAGACAACTATAAAGTATTCTTTGATGTCGTCCGTCCATGTATAAGCATTGTCTGCTGAACCAGCAAGAGGTCCTCTTTCATATTCAAGATCAGAGTCAATTCATCCGATGCAGCCCGCAATGCACTCCCGCACAGATAGGCTTCACCCAAATGCGTCGATTTACTCCACAGATTCCAGAAACGGAGTGAAGAAACGAGATTACCACGAGCATTTCAGTCCCAAGGAGTTCATTGTGAAACCCAGGACATCTAACACAGGGTCATTATTGTCTCGCAAATGTTAGCAACCTTTATAAAATCTTCAGTTTCTATAAAAAAATTCTATGTACCATTTTTTTTTTCATATATGTGCAACAGAGAACGCTGCTGTCGCAGAAACTGCGGAGAGACCAGTGAAATGGAAACTTGGACGAAAAATCTGGAGCTCCACAGTTCGGTTATTCTACCTGTCGAAAATCTACGACACGAGACCAGTGACCTTTATTTGCTTTCTGGCGAAAACTATGCTAGGATATTGTCGGAACTGGACACAAATGTTGGACTGAATAGGCTAGTATGCCCAATAAAGACGGAGATGACAGTCTCACGGATTAAGACTAAGAAGTCTAAAGTGAGTTTGGTGGGCGGATTATTTTTTCTGCAGTAATAAAAGAACATATTATGACGTGTATTTGTTTCGGAAATACCTTGTATCAATACAATAAGAAAGTAAAGGAAGTTTCCTCACAGGTAGTGTGCAAGGTATGGCAAGAATATCGCTGACGTAGGTATGACACACTGACTCCCACAGAACAACACGGCCAGCATCCCATAAAAAAAAAGAAACAAACGAGCTTGGCACGTATTGCACTTCAGAAATCCATACTCCAAGGTGAATCATCTGTAAAAGACGACATAATAATGCTGGCTTCAGGAACTCATTCTGTTTTTAAGGATGATCAGCCTAAAGCACGCAGATCGAATTAGAAAGTGACAGCAACGAATCGTAGTCATTAATTTCAGTATGGTCACCGTCACTGTCATCACCACTACCTACCATGACTAAAATTTACAATCAAGTACTGAGCAACATACTATGTACCGTACATCCATTCCATGTCTTCAATAAAAATATTATTACTCTTCCCAATTTCAAGATATTAACACTCGCTCAGCCATACAATACTTTGGTCTGACTCATGATCTTTCTCAAATTTACAATCAAGTACTGAGCACCACACTATGTACTGTACATCCATTCCATACCTCCAATAAAAATATTATTACTCTTCTCAATTTCAAGATATTAACACTCGCTCAGTCATACAATACTTTGGTCTGACTCACTTTCACGAAAATCGTCTCTCTTTCAAGACATTCAATCTTTTGCACAAATTAAGCAATGTTTACGTTTCATTTCCCTTGGAACATAATACGCCCCATGCGACAGATGCATTTTTCTTATATCCAATGAAAAGTGTAATAAATTCACGAATAAACAATGAATTCTTCTGAACAATATAAAATTAGGGGGCTTGTTCATGAGATAGTGTCCAAAATATTTAACATAACCTAAAAATGTTTTTATAATCAAACTTACAAGTAATTTAACTTGAAGGATATAGACTAATATTTGTGGTGGAATGTATTCATTAAATGCAAAATGATTTTCAAGAATTTTCAACTGGTTTGTAAAATTTTAAACCATAATTTGAAAGAAAAAACCGCAGTCACACCACTGACGTCACAGCACTGACACTTTTGGTAGGTAATTCTGTTCCAATTCTTGTGTATTTTCAAAAAGTAATTATTTAGTGACGTAGAGGAAGAAACAAAGTTTAATTCCATATGAATTTAGTTTTATTATAATCCAATCGTTTAAGAGAACAATAAAATACAAGCATGTTCTATGTTTAAATGTTCCAGATTTTGTTACACCACTGACATGTACACAAACTCTTATTCAATGGATATAATGTAATACTGACTTTGTAGAACATAAAAGTTATGTACAGTAGTGGCAAAAAACCGGACCGACCCTTGTAGCTGATTTCAGAGCCTTGTTCACTCCAGAGCACGACAGACTGGTAACTAAAGCTTTCGAGGTTCGAATCCTGCCAGGGAAGGAAACATTTTTTTGTTCCTTATTCAAATTCATTCCCAATACTTTTCGATTGCTGGTAAAATTCATGTTCTAGGAATAATAAGTTAATTAAGTAGTAAAATATCGCTGCAATCGAAAAGTATTGGGAATAAATTTACATAAGGAATCAAAAAAAGTTTCCTTCCCAGGCAGGATTCGAACCACTAAAGTCTTAGTTACCAGTCTATCGTGCTCTGGAGTGAACAAGGCTCTGAAATCAGCTACAAGGGTCGGTCCGGTTTTTTTTGCCACTAATGTACAATAAAACAAAGAGTACTACCGTATAATTCATAATACGAAACAAAGCTTCATTTGAACAATTATTTTGTTGAACATTACTTAAAATGTCCCACCACCGGCGATGGATAAGTCTAAGGCCCGGTTGCAGAAACGCAAATTAAATCAGTCCCTGATCGCCAGTCAGTTGATGTTTGATTTATTTGATTCTTCATTGCGTTGCACAAACATGAATCTCCAATCAACTTGTACCGATTTACTACGAGTAATTGCTAATTTGAGAAAGAAATGCATTTGACAATAGCGCTATTTAGCAACCACAGCCAATTTGATGCTCTTTAAAAATCGCGAAACGAATGCATAAAGTGGGCGGTGACTAGGAAAACAAGTGAATGCTTTGCTGTTTTGTTTTGTTGCTTTTTGTAGAAAGGAAAGAGGCGGATTCTATTTGTATATAGACTACAAAATAGTGAAAAAATGAAGCAAACAAAAAAAAAAAAACGTGAGGGGGCTTCTGTTGTGGGATTTGCTAGGGAAGTCGACAAGAAATTGGAATAGCTCAAAACAATTCCATTTCCCATCTCTCTGTTTACAAACTGAGCTCGTAACCTACTCATTAAAAATATTGTGTTGTCATGTGTAGAACCCTGCCAACGGGCTAGAACATTCCAGAATTTCAATGATGGTGTAGACTACATATTGCCTGTATATTCACAGAAAAGAAACCTTTTCTATTTCGATAAAGTTCGGCATCATTTCAACCAGGTGACTGAATGGGGATGTGAGCAGTCTACACAACCAACTACTCTTGAAAATCCTGATATGGCTGAAAATTCTCTCTGGATTTTAAATTGTTTCCTGTCTGAGTTTGGGGACTTTACGAGATCCTGCGATAACAAAACATTTCCATACGTAACATTCCTAACTACTCGGCAAATAGTAGATTTGTGGACCTCAACAAGATCACCCAAGACTGCCTGAAAAATTCCAACGGCATAAAATGTCAGCGTTATTAGAACTTCGTTCATAGAAGAAAGTGGAAGGTTTAGATTTGTCTGTCTGCATATATTTGTTTCAATTTTTGAAAGTAACAAAACACACGAATCCTTACTTAACCTAAATCTTTCCTCAAATTCTCTGTCATTATACACAAAAACAATTCATGTCTGTTACGGAAATGCCTTCTTCTTCATAATATTTTTTTATTCTAAAATTTCATCAGAAGAATCCATTATGTCGAAAACAGTATTGTTACGCTATAACTATTTACTATATAAATTACAGTAACTGCACTATAAAGAGAATAACATAAATACTTGATCAATGATCAGTCACTTAACCAGCAAAAAATCTGTTGATTAAATCTGATGGAAGGCTGATCTCCGATCAAATACTGAGTGTTCTTTCTGCAACATAAATAGAACTGATGGCCAATCAAACCCTCCTTGATCGCCAATCATATTTTGATCGGTGTAAGACTATCTCTCTTCATTACGAAAGAAAACTTTCCCGCTGGAAGTGCATCTCCAAAATTCTTCACAACAGCTACAGCGCATTTGATGTGTTTATTCTATGTAGAAAATCTTTAAAAGCATAATAAAATTCCGCACGACTGGGGGCAAACAGTGAAACGCATTTCCTTATAACAAGCATAGTGACAATCTGAACAGAAAGTTGCCTGTTCACCGACTATTAAGCTGTAACATTACGGCACAAGGAAGAAACTACACACCGCAATTACGCTCACATCGGTGAAATTTCTTACGGTGTTTAATTAAACATATGTGGGAAAAGTATTACAGGTTTAATGCAATATGCCTCAAGGCGATGGTGAGTTCTACCACTTTACTTTAATTTACTATTAACGAAGATGGTGCAAAAGATAATTACACCAAGATGTACAGTAGTCACTAAGGAACACATTTCTTCAAGAAGGCCGTGTTCTACATTACCACTAATATGTTACTTCCTAAGAAAGCCACTGGCGTAGCTCAGGCGGTAGTGCGTTTGCCTGCCGATCCGGAGTTGCGCTCGGGTGTCGGTTCGATTCTCGTTTGGGATGAAAACCTATCTCGCGATGACATATGGACAGTTTCAATTAGCACTAGGATGTGACAACTTATTCCTTATACATTTACGATTTACTAATAAAAACTCTATATATAGAAGTTATACTTATACAATGGGTAGCTTGTTTATACGTCGTGTGTAAATTCCTTACTAATAATCACTACATACGTCGTGTATAACAGTATAACTGTTACACAGCTACGTCATATAGTTTCGTCATTGCTTCGATACGAAAGGTAATAGAATATCTGAGATTCTCTATTGCATCCGGTAGAGTGTTCTATTGTGCCGTATTAAATATCGATAGTACAACTGGCTCTGATCGATTACCACACTATATTTTGGTCAATTTTTTTTATTTTAGTAGGTTATTTTACGACGCTTTATCAACGGCTTTGGTTATTTAGCGTCTGAATGAGATGAAGGTGATAATGCCGGTGAAATGAGTCCGGGGTCCAACACCATAAGTTACCCAGCATTTGCTCATATTGCGTTGAGGGAAAACCCCGGAAAAAACCTCAACCAGGTAACTTGTCCCGACCGGGAATCGAACCCGGGCCACCTGGTTTCGCGGCTAGACGTGCTAACCGTTACTCCACAGGCGTGGACATTTTGGTCAAAGAGTACAAGCTACAGCAATATTATTCTTATTATTCTGTGCTCTTTAGTTTGTTTTTTTGTGATTACAAGGCAACCGTCGTCATAAAATGACAGTCGATAAGAACAGCTGTTAGAGAGACGGCCATTTTTTCTCTATATACAACGCTTAAACAAGGGGTTTCGTGTATATAACTACTGCAAAGCAATTCCCATTGTATAGTTACAGACTGTTTATACATCCATCGCTTATGCATGGTTTATCAGTAACGTTTTCTGTCTCAACTCTGCATAAGTTTCGCATAAAAACGTGATTTATTAGTAAGGCCGTTAGTGCAGTATGTAATATTGTATTCATTCCACCAAACACCCCAAGCCCTTCCTTCTATCATCAGCAAGTTAGATCAAGGATTTTTTTCTACGATTTGTTTACTTGTTGCTGTTACTGGACGTTCACTGCGGAGGGGTCGCTTTCCACATACTCTCGACCATATGCCGCCCATTTTTCCACAGTCGAAAACGCTGGAGCAAATAGGTTGTCTTTTGATGGGCAGCGCCTTAGGTTTACCGGTTAGTTGTTTTCTCTAAGGCCTGAGCCACGCGCAGGATACAATACGTGGATTTTCCTTGTTAATTGTTTGTAGGTTACTAATTCTAAGTTGGCGACAATTCTGTTGACACTTTACATCGTCAATACCCATTAGTAAGTTGTATGAATTATACTGAATAAGACGTATTTTAAACAGTAGATATAGAAAGAACAAATAATTTTCCTCGCTGAAACTTATCTACTAGCCCAGATCACATATGTAACCAGATAAGTCATCGCTATGTTAAATTCGTTTGCACTTTGAAGAGAACAACCGCCAGGATCGCCACCCGTCCGCCGTAAACGAACACGAGATGGCAGTACAGTCGCTAATGCAATTCAAATGGGAATTATGACGTGACTCCTTATGTAACAACTAGATGGCAGCTTAGCAAACCTCACAAAAGTTGTTAACGTCAAAACCTATAGGGCCGACCTATATATCTATATATGCTATGACATAAGCCGTATACTGGAGCAGTTGATAGAGTACAAGCTGCATTTGATGCACAGTTGAAGAAACAAACATATCGATGGAACCTATTATTTTATTATAAAATGCTTAACACGATATTTCAGGGTACATCACATTACGGAAAGCAGGCTTGTGTATCGTGTGAATATCGAATAGGTAGCAGAAAAAGTAACATTCACGATATTATGAGAGAGTCATAATTACTTGACTATTAAACCAGAAACCATGTGTGGAAATAACGACAATCCATTACACTGATACACATTTAGCTTGTACATATTACGACTATAAAATACTTGGAAGTATGCGGAACGTGAAGAAAACTTCCACATCTGTTCGCAACTAATATAATCAGTCAACATCAAATGACGAAGAGGAAAATTATGCAATGAGAAGGTAGAGATTGTGATTCGATAAAATGTGTGGTATTCATATTACTGTGCCGGTATTTCTTCACGGATAGCAAGGGAAAGGGAAAAACTAGTCACTAGAGACAAGAACTTAACATTAAACAAAGGAGATAGCATGTCCCACAAGAGATTGCACTGCGCCTCTCCCATGTCTTTTCCAGGTATACACACAATGACGTGGAAAAGATGGGTGAATCATGTAACACCATGCGCCTTTTATACACTGAACAGGAGAACTCTCTCCCTTCACTTTCCTACGAAATGACTGAACTGAACAAAACTGGAGGGTTTAAAAATAAAAGGTTACGCATAACGTAAGAGGAAACTACACGTAATAGGGGAGGAAAGATTGGGGTGTAGTCGGAGTAAAGTGTTTCAGCTATCAGAACTCCAAGAATCCGGAAGCAGCAACATGGTTAGGGAAAGCGAACGTGTGTAGGTCATCAACCCTCGGGCAAAGTTACAAGGGAGAAATATTATACCCAACAAAAATAAAACAAGTGCAGGGTAAGCAAGATAAATTTTTGGTACTAAACGATGTAGAAGTTTTCAATTGACAGAAGTCAGTACAAAATTGAATGGCTGCCTAGAATAACGTTGTAAGTCAGTTTTTACAGTTTGTCAGGAAATTAAAAATATGTTTATTCCATACTAACATTGTTAAATATTACAAAATATGACAATATTAGGTCTGTATTAATATTTCAATAAGTATTCACACCATTTATATATATGTATTGTCTTCATCTTCTAAATATCACAACTTTTTGAACATCTACAGTAGAAAAACGAGTCATAAAAAGAATAAGTAACAGCGAACAGGCAAAACATCAAAATTCAAAATGGAAAGAATCATTTAAAGATCCAAAACTAATTCCTGATCTACCTCGAAAATCTGCCGTGGCCATGTTTAGATTGATTACTGGTCATGATTGCCTCAGTAAACACCTCCATTGTATTGGAGTACTGAATTCACCTAAATGCTTACTGTGCCCCAGAGAAGAGGACATGGAGATGGAGCACCTGGCTAATTGTGAAACTCTTAGGACATTTGTGGACCTTCCATCAAAATATTGGGAAGCAAGAAGGATGATGACTTCATTTTTAAATACAAAACATTAGAGACAGACACAGACACAGACACACACACACACACAGCAGAAAAACGTTGTATGTCAATCCAGAAGAACAACGTTGTAAAGCAAAAAAACTTAAATACTATCCATGTTTGCGGTAGATTCTTTATGGTTGTTATATTTGAGTACATTAAATAATAATAATAATAATAATAATAATAATAATAATAATAATAGACAAATTTATATCATAAGAACTTGAAACAAATTACACAACTTAGATCAAATGTTTAGGCATACAATATCAATATTACAGAGACAAGAATTATTTTTTTTCTTTTATTCTCTTATTAGGCCATGGTAGAATTCAGAGTAACCATGACCTTATTACCTTTAACTTTTCTCCTTTAGCACTCTATAGGCCTACATTGACATACAACATTATTCTACTCACCAGTTCAGGTCGTTTCACAGCTGGTTTAATGTCACCTTTCTTCGAAGTATATTCTTTCCCCCTGATCCTTTAGCGTATTACGTAAATTTTCCTTCCATTGCATGATATTAATCTTACGTCTTCTCTTTATATTTACGGTTTCTTTTTTTGAGACCATGTGTCACGCTACAAGTATGTTTGTCCGCCATTTTATTTGCGTTACAACGTTATTCAGCTCAGCAACACAATCAAAATACTACAGCTCTCGAAGTAGTGTGAATATCAGCAAGACGATGACAGCACATGTTGCAAGATGTGCGATACAACATTTTTCAGCCGAAAACCCAGTTTGGCCAAAAACGGACTTAAAACGTTATTCTAAGCAGCCGTTCAATTAAGTAAAACAAAACGGTTCTTTTGCCTACATTATTTTGAGTGTTCGTTGCTTTAGATCAATGCTTTCCAAACGTTTTTATATGGCGATATTCTAGCAAACTATAAAAATTTAGTGCGTCACTTTATCCCTCAAATGAAAGTATTCCACACATTAATAGGCTACTTGTACACCCTTCAAAATGAATAAAATTAACACACATATTGTCAGTATTGTTAAAATATTATATCAGACAAAAGAAACATTTACACAAGTTCTAAAATGAGGAAAACAATCACACCCTTGGTTTTAATTTTTTTGTGGCTCACATGTGCTTGGCGAATCTTACTAATGTATTTTATGTTTGGACGAATATGGGATAAATTCACTCGCATTTCTACATCCAGCATTTTTAAACTGCCACGTTTCACTGTTTTGATACTGGTCATCACAGAAAATCTTGTTTCACAATAGCAAGATGCGGAAAATCATCTTCAAGTGAAATCCAGAATCTGTTCAAATCATCTCTTTGGTGTTTTAACTTCAAATTCCTATCATTTTAATGTCTGTCAATTCTTCTTCCTCTTCTGCTAAGGAAAGTCCACTAACTTCAGATGACAAAATGGATTTTTTATTCAGTCATAAGCATTTGTGTTCAGATCTGGGAAGCAACTGTCGAGTTTATCTGTGAGTAATGTCAGATAGTTGTAAACTGGATAATTTATTTCGTTCTTCGAATCATAGTGAGATGTATTTGGGAATATTTCATAGCTGCCTTCTTTCACTTTCCGAGACCAAATTGCTAACTTGTCTCGTAAGGCAGATATTTTGTCGGTTAGAGTTAAGATAGTCTCATCCTTATCTTCTAGACTAGACTTATACCTGTATACTACAACTATACGCACATACGAGTATATGCGTCTGTCAAGGACACTCGTCTCATTGACATCCGGACATTATCCCAAATGCATTGCCTGCATTGTTGGAAGTTGTACACTTGCTGTTCGTGAAAGTATGTACTTCATGCATGATGGTGCTCCCCCACATATCAGATTTCGTGTACGTAGACATCTTGATGCACGTTACTCTGGCCGATGGATATGGCGAGGTGAACCGATTACTAGGCCCCCACGCTCACCAGATTTCAACCCACTGGACTTCTACCTGTGAGGACACATGACGGCGCTTGTGTATTCGAGCCCTGTGAATGATGTAGAAGCTCTTCGTCAACGAATTCCGGAACGCTGTCAGACGATACGAGCTACATATGCCAGGCATTATGTCAATGAGACGACGAGCTGTGGCCTATATTCAAGCAGGAGGAGGACATTTTGAACAGTTTCTGTAAGCAATTGTATACACACTGCATCATTAATATTAAACTAATTTCAAGAAACATATCCATACCATTCAAACAGATGTATCTCCACATCTATTGAAAGTTGGACACACGCTACATGAATTTTTTACTCAGAATAGTCCATACTATCAACCCCTAGAATATTTACTGTTACTCCTTAATCACCCTGTATGTTAAGTTGTTTCAACATTAGACTCGACTCGTGAAACTTTGTCGAATGATGTCAGAATCAGGTTAATCTTCACCTTTGACATCACAGGACAAGAAAGAGACAAGGACAAACGCATGATATATGATGGACTCAAACCTCCTACCATCAATACAAGCATTTAATTATGTAATTTTATCTCAGCGGCATACAGAAATCTTCCAGAATTAATCAGCTTTTTAATCTCCTTTTTCTTCAGGCGACCTAAATTGTTCTGATGTACTCAGGCCTATTATTCAGGAGATGGAACAAGCAATATAGAAGCATTTATAAACTTAGATAGACTGGTTTAATAGCATTCAAAACCTCAAGAGTCGTAGAGAAGCTACCAAGATATGTACACCTGGCTCAAAAATAGGTACCGTCAAATCATTGAATTAATACCTTAGTGGGAGGTTTTGAGTTAGATATGTACTAGTGGCTTGTGCAGCAAATGCTGCAAACTAAGTTCATTAGACGTTCAAATAAACATTTTTCAGATTTATTTTCAATGAAGAATACCAGACATTCTGAAAGTTATTTGCTTCCATAACAATGGAAGATGCTCTCCCTCGAGCCAACACTGAAGAGAACCACGCATATAAATATCTACACCACACCGCCATTAAATATATGAAAAAGACCCCAACTCCACTTGATTAATAACTATAAAAATATTTGATTCTTAAAAATATTATTATCTCACGTAAGTTTTATAGCTTTCAGTAACATATACTATATAGCCGCCAGTCAGCAAAATATAGAAATCAAAATCTAATTTAAGTTATTCTCTACATCTACTTATATAACCCCAAAACGTTTCACTTTCATATCATCAATATAGCATTAATATGTATAATTAATGAAAAATAGTCACATCATAGCATTAACTACAATAATATTTCATTTCTAATGGTAATAATGTCATCAAACCACCTCAAGTTTTGTAGTTTTTAATATCCAATACACAGATGTACCCAGAAAATTACACACCACAGAATCGAACCTATAAAATATTTTTAGTAAGTTAATTTTTTAATAACCAATTTAATTTGAGCTCTAAAAATGTCAGCATTCTTGCAGATCATGGCCTTCGTGTAATATTGTTTACTGTAGTATGTGTTTTGTTTTATTCTGAAATGCAACATGGCCGACTTGATGCTCGCTTCGATTCTTCTTTACAAAAAAGCGAAGGGAATATCAAGTCGGCCGTGAATACTATTAGCTAGTTCCCAAAACTGACGACAGATGGATTTTGGAAAATAGGAAAATAATGTTTAAAAATTGACATTTCACTGAAAACTACTATTTTTCCGAAAAACTTTGAGTTCCAAGCTTCAAAATGAGGGGTCATTTATTAAAATCCGTTCAGCCGTTTTCCCGTAATTTCCATTACCAGTTCAAATTATATATATATATATATATATATATATATATATATATATATATATATATATATATATATAGATTTTTGCACACATCAGTAGGCTACGTGTAATGTCAAGCGGTGGTGCCACATTTTCGTTTAAAGACTATCCCTAGTTACAATTATTTCTATACCGACATCATTAAATTGATTTCTGACTTTGAATTAAAATTGAAATTAAAATTACCAACCTTTTTTGTCGTCATCAATTCGAGACATTACAACGTTGTTATGCACTCTACGCGGAGTTGATATCGGCCCGTCAATTAAAAATGACCAACGCGGCATTATTTTGTACAGACACTATATTTCAAGTTGAAGAGACAAATTTTAAATAACTATGATCATCACAAAGCAGCGTATTACTTTCACACATTTATAAAACTAAAGTACTAAATACAAGTATATAAAATGCCAATGATTCTTTGGTTAACTGTTTAAGGTTCATTCTTTCTGGGTAAATGATTTTTCAGTTTCTTTATTTTCTCGGGTACTGTGAAGAGATAGAAGAATCCAAAAAGGATAGCTGCCCTTGAAAAAGGGGTACCGAGCGGTAATAGCACCTAAATTAATAATAGATCAACAATATTCTATTTTTAATTTAATTTATATTTTATTTGATTTTTATTTATTTTGGGGGTGGGGGCAGCTATCCTCGACAGGAATAATTTATTTTTCATATATAGAACTGCACAATTAACAAGGAATGAAATTTCGTATGAATTCTCCACTGGATATCTATTTGCTCTTCACATTACTACAGACAGAAGATACTTCATAGTTTTCAGAATAATGACAAAACTAAAGCTTCTAGATCAGGCCTGCACAAGGTTTGCGCTCTCCGAGCCGGCTCACAGCTCATGAGCGGAATGCAGACATTAGCTGCGCTCTGTATAAGGGTGGACTGAAAGAAGAGGTGATCTCGTACAAAATATACACAAAAGGGAGTACTATTACGGGTGTTTATGAAATGAATTCCCGTTCAGTGTTTGCAAAACTATCTTGGACTATTATTAATTAATAAAGAAATATTTATTTTACAGAAATAATAGAAATTCTATAGCTACTTAAATGTACAATATCATTTTGTTATATTTTTATTTGTCTGTACATCAAAACGGGGTTTTTATGCTGTTGGCAACTGAAAGGAACAGTAGCCTAGTGTTCGTAATGAAACATCAGTTACAGATGTTCGATGTCTGCCTTATTAAAGTTTATTATAGAAAACAGTTGCTCACAAATATAAATGTTGAGCCAAACATAGCAATCATTTTCACACCCAGCCTGTGCAGTCGTGAATATTATTGCTAATGTTTAGTCTTGTAAAACTCAACCAGGCTAGTAGTAGTATTCAAAGGATGTTTAGCCCGTAGGTCACATTGAAGATCAATAAGTTCGAGCTGAAAGTCGTTAAATGTTATGTTCCGTCTTTTAAATTCCTCCATACTGTACTGTAGCAGTAGGTAAGCAACGTGAAACAGTTACTGAGAATAGGCCTACACACTGCACTCCACTAGATAACTGAGTGGTCGTTTCCCTCTCCTCTACCTATAGCAAGTCTATGTCATTCTGATGTATCTTCCTCTCCGTTTCGGCGAGCGGTAAACACAGCTCTCCCGCCCCGTAGGAGTCCGCGCGCTCGTTGAGCGCTGTTTGTGCAGGTATGTTCTAGATTCTACTGTCCTTCAGTTTTTTTCCTGTTATTATTCTATATAATTTTCAAGTTTACATCGTTCATTACATGAAACAACACAACCCAAGTAACTGAAATGCTTCACTGTTCGCTTATTTTATTTTAATCATTATTTTTCTCCATCTTTCATCTGGAAATTCCGTCATATTTTCGTATGACATGTTAAATTGATACTTTTTACATACAGTATTTTACCCAGTTTACAATAGCTTATTAAAATTCAATTTCAGATTTCGCTACAATTTTAATACTGGCAGTATACAAAACAGTGTTAATACTCTACTCTTCCACACACATTCAAGTATTGTACAATTTCGTCTATACATAAGCTATAACAAACTGTTTCTTACTACAGTAATTAGACATACGATGTTCCGGTACTCTTAAATTCCTGAAATAATCCAAAATTACTTTTGGGTATGGGAGCACAATATTATAAGTTTTATTGTTATTAAACAGTATACCTATTTAAATTATTATATTACTTCTAGACACTGTCTAGTAGACAGCAGCAGCAATGACATGAAGTCTGTGCTACAGACAGTACAAACTGCTGTTCACCAAGCGTGAATGAATTATGGATTACGACTTCGATGTTACGGAATACCTACCACCTTCTGTCACGTTCCAGCACAGCAAAACATGACGTCGTCTTCAGAGCCTTCGCAACAGGTGACATACGACCTTATAAGTGAAAGGATACAAAGAATCAAGTGTTGTCGAAAAGAAGATGCACGCCAGGTTTCCCCATCGCATTAATATGCACGAACACACTACGTTGTAACATTAAAGTTCTTTACTGAACGTACCTTACAAACTACGTAAGACTATTCACACGCGAGAAATTTAAATGGAAACAGCGAAACAATTACGGAATGAGAATGCCAGAGACCATAGATGGTAGGGAAAAAACTGTTCAAAGGGTGTCTTGTAGATCACATACAGCAGCCGTGGCGAAGAAGAGTTCGTGCGCCGAGTCACTGTGTAACCTGCAACCTGCATAGCTCCTGTGGAGGGAGGCGGACACCCGAAGGGGAAATGAAGCAACTGTCTGACTCAGTAACGGATTTTCATTTTCCTTACGTCCAGCATTTAAATATAATTTTATATAGTACAAGGCTACTAACTAATGTTTCGTACGTACAACGAAAAGAGAAATGTACAAGAAAACATAGGCCACATTATCACGACCTGAAATTAACTGTCTTCAGAATGTCTCTGCGACAGACTTTCAAAATCAGGAATTATGTCATTTACTGCCAGACGTAGTTGATCACGAAGGTGTTTGTCTGTCAGTCGAGATCTACATTTGGTTTTAACTATTTTCATTATTGAAAATAATTTTTCACAAACGTAAGTTGTAGTGAACATGGCTTCAACAGAGCAAGCGAAAGAACGAAGCTTCGGATACTTATTTTTTGACAAAGATTTGAAAAGTTCAACATCTGTCAAGTCCTTACATCTAGCTTTCATTGCAACATCACATTGTAAATCTACGAGTTCAAATTGAAGATCTAACCGCATATATTCGTATATCTACTGAAAAAGGGTCGACGTACAGAGATGATAATAATAATAATAATAATAATAATAATAATAATAATAATAATAATAATAATAATTACCTTTCAATGTTTCATAATGTGGGTGACATGTAGTATAATGCCGTTTTATGTTATACAACCGTTTCCTCGTAATACTTGTAAACAAATCATACATTTAATATTCGCCCATATTGGCAGCAAACAAATGCGTCCTCCCATCCTACTTGAAACATTCGTTTTTGTAGATGTACAGTACATGTATTGGAGAGAGACATTGAGACGATACGCCGCTCGCAGATCAGAGGGAAATACAAATGGAACGGAGTTTGACTCCAGTAAGTGAGAGGGTGGGGGTTGTGGGAGGTAGAAATGCACAGGTATCACTGCGAGCCACAATGTGCTCATGAGTCGCATTTTCGCCGCGGCTGACATACAGTATCTCCCAAGATAGATCTAGGTTCTATTGTCGCCTGTTTCCGAAAAATCAACTGGTTGTCACCGATAAGCAATTTCATGTTGATATTTATTAATATTAGACGAGAAAAAATCGCTCCGGCGCACAGTGGTCCAAAATCCATATTTAGGAGGACAAAAGTAGAAAAATGACATGTAAAAAAATGAAATAAAACCCTTAAATTATTGTTCCTATATAACTGAGTAACACTGAATTGATAATCTTAATCAGCGGAGGTGGCTGCAGAGCGAGATAAGAGGCCGGTAACATGCCACATTTCGCCACCCAGCATTCTTACTCAGCAAGTGCCGCGAGTCTGCCGTTTTCTTTGTGCTGTAACTCTGTTGTAAGTGGTCGATTCCATTCATATTTGCTATCAACATGTCAAGTAGTTATTTAGGTATATAACACTGTTTTTGTTACATTTAAAATTATTATAGCATGTCAAATTAGCATAGATGGACACGGGACAAAATATAAATGTAACCATTGAGTGCAGACTTGGCTAAGGTAGAGAAAAAAAAAACCTTTATTCCGTCCCAAAATGATTTTCTTTCACTTCCTCGAGTATTTAACTCTATTCTAATGAAGTCTTAAGGTGCGCAGATTTGCGGAAGTAATAAATTATGTGCACTGTTAGATAGAGGAAAAGTTACTAATTTTGTCTAATTGCGCCCCCATATAAGGGGTAGTTTCCCTTATGCCAACGTAATGAGAGTTTGTATACAAAACATGTATGCTACTCGTAACTACTGTGCAAAATGTTATAAAAATATGTCAGAAAAGAGAAAAGTTAGTAATTTTGTCTAATTGCGCTCCCTATAAGAGGTAGTTCCCCCTACTATAACGTAATCAGAGCTTGTATATAAAACATATATGTTACCTGTAATTACTGCGTAAAATTTCATAAAATACTGTTAGATAGGGGAAAAGTTACTAATTTTGTCTAATTCCGCCTCCATATAAAGGGTAGTTCCCCTTATGCCAACGTAATCAGAGCTTGTATACAAAACATATATGCTACCCGTAACTACTGTGTAAAATTCATAAAAATGTGTCAGAAATGAGAAAAGTTACTAATTTTGTCTAATTGCGCCCCCATATAAGGGGTAGTTTCCCTTATGCCAACGTAATGAGAGTTTGTATACAAAACATGTATGCTACTCGTAACTACTGTGCAAAATGTTATAAAAATATGTCAGAAAAGAGAAAAGTTAGTAATTTTGTCTAATTGCGCTCCCTATAAGAGGTAGTTCCCCTACTATAACGTTATCAGAGCTTGTATATAAAACATATATGTTACCTGTAATTACTGCGTAAAATTTCATAAAATACTGTTAGATAGGGGAAAAGTTACTAATTTTGTCTAATTCCGCCTCCATATAAAGGGTAGTTCCCCTTATGCCAACGTAATCAGAGCTTGTATACAAAACATATATGCTACCCGTAACTACTGTGTAAAATTCATAAAAATGTGTCAGAAATGAGAAAAGTTACTAATTTTGTCTAATTGCGCCCCCATATAAGGGGTAGTTTCCCTTATGCCAACGTAATGAGAGTTTGTATACAAAACATGTATGCTACTCGTAACTACTGTGCAAAATGTTATAAAAATATGTCAGAAAAGAGAAAAGTTAGTAATTTTGTCTAATTGCGCTCCCTATAAGAGGTAGTTCCCCCTACTATAACGTTATCAGAGCTTGTATATAAAACATATATGTTACCTGTAATTACTGCGTAAAATTTCATAAAATACTGTTAGATAGGGGAAAAGTTACTAATTTTGTCTAATTGCGCCTCCATATAAAGGGTAGTTCCTCTTATGCAAACGTAATCAGAGCTTGTATACAAAACATATATGCTACCCGTAACTACTGTGTAAAATTTCATAAAAATGTGTCAGAAATGAGAAAAGTTGTTAATTTTGTCTAATTGCGCCCTCTTTAAGGGGTAGTTCCTCCTATACGAACGTAATTTAATTAGAGCTTGTATATGCTATCTGTCACTACTGTGTAAAATTTCATAAAACACTGTTAGATAGGAGAAAAGTTACTAATTTTGTCTAATTGCGTCCCCATACAGGGGGTAGTTCCCCTTATACCAACGTAACGAGAGCTGGTATATAAAACATATATGCTACCTGTAACTACTGTGTAAAATTTCATAAAAATCTGTTAAGTAGCAGAAAAGTTACTAGTTTGTCCCGCTAAATTTGCATTCTGGACCAATGTGCGGCGCTGGGGATCGAACCCGGGTCTTTGGTTCCACGTACCTAGCGCTCTAGCCATTGAGCTACGCCGAAGTTCAATCCACAGCACCGGATCGAATCCCTCTCCGCCAGTATTTTTCCTCTCCTCTAATATTGTTACCGTAACATACGTATTCTGCAGGACCAAAAAATTAATTTTCCGTAGAATTTCATGTTGATTTATTTCTTTCATTCGTAAAAATATTGTTCACAAAATTTTATAAAAACAAAACACTGTAACACCAATGCGACTAAGAGGGCACTATGCATAAATTTTCAGAAATACTGGAAAACTAATCAATTCTATTTCAATACTGGTCCGAAAATAAGCCGCACTTTTTATCAAAATTTCAACTGTGAAAATTGAAGGTGCGGCTTATATTCGCGATTCTGGCTTTGTGAAATTTCATCATATCGTATTGTTTAAAAATTAGTTAATAATGAAGTCGGCAATAACGAAAGTGACGATAGTGAATAGGGCAATGAAAATGTGTTAAGTTCATATCAACACTATGCCTGTATACTCTATGTTAAGAAGAAAGTTTACTAGTTACTACCGAAATTAAAGACCGACACCATGCCTAACAAGAACAGTGCTGAAGGGAAATCCTAGGGAAGGTATATTATTTTCAAAATACAAAATAGGTAGGTATTGTTGTTTAGTCAACTGTCCGAAGACAGGTTTGAACCTCATTAGTAACACCAATAAGGCATCACTCATGAGGCAACTAGGCCAGGAGATAATGCGGTAAGATGGTAAGTTCCTTTCCCCCACCAATGCATACATCGCCGATTAGCTACATATTTCACTAATTGAACTTGAAATGCATACAAACAATTACTGTTCTTCCTCTGAGACATACGTCAAGTGAGATGTACTGACTGATAGTATATCAGCCAGAACCTCAATCAGAGGTATATAGGTAAGTATAGGCCTATAGAATAAAATTGCTACAGGTCATTTTTGTTCCCCCAATCTCCCTGATTACTGTCCTTTTTCTTTACCCACCCTCGAATTTTAATGGTGCGGGTTATATCCGAGTGCGGCTTATTTTCGGGGCAATACGGTAATTCAGTAATAATGGAAAGGCATCCAGGAGAAATAGGACATTATACAGAATAAAAGTAACTTCATAATCAGCGTAGAAACGCCAATACACATTATTACTATCATTGTCATCATTGTCATTACGCGTTGGAAACAAGGATTTTAAATATTTGATGGACAGGTGGAATGATCTACAACAGTGGTATTCAATCTATAACATGTGTAACATCAGGGATACGGGGGATTATCTCAAGGAGTACGCATCCCCTGACTATGTAAAAAGGCTGACATTTATTCTATTATGACTGTTGATAATTTATTATTACAGTTTACCCGTTTTATTTCACAATATCAGCTCTTGTTTTTCCTTGCTTTAATAAAAAAATATATATGGTTTATTTAACGGCGCTCGCAACTGCAGAGGTTATATCAGCGTCGCCGATGTGCGTGTGCCGGAATTTTGTCCCGCAGGAGTTCTTTTACTCGTACATGCCAGTAAATCTACTGACATGAGCCTGTCGCATTTAAACACAATTAAATGCCATCGACCTCGGCCGGGATCGAACCCGCAACCTCGGTCACAGAAGGACAGCGCTATACCAACTAAGGTACCGAGGGCGACTACTTCAATAACAGTTTAGATAAGTCATTATTATTATTATTATTATTATTATTATTATTATTATTATTATTATTATTACATCAACTATTGTATAATAATAATAATAATAATAATAATAATAATAATAATGTTTTGCGTACAACAGCAAACAGTATTTTATTTCTTATATACTGGTAATTGCAATGCAGTTTGTGGGTACGAAGGTAAAAAAAATGTATTTTAGGGATATGCCAGCAAAAGAGATTGAATATCAATAATCTACAATGACCACTCCTTGATGAGGATTATGATTACTATTATGATCATTACTGTCGCTCTTGTTCCTGGCGCACAACGCTATGCTATCCCACATTACGGGAATTTCGTCAATGTAAATAATATAATACGAGTAGATAGATAGTTGATAGCCGTCCCAACTAGGGTTTAATAATCGGCCTCCTAATCAATAATTCTAAATGAATATTTGTATTTAATTCCATTTTTTTCTTTAATAGAAACCCTAGTTAGATAGGCTCTATATATATTAGTCCACACCTGTGGAGTAACGGTTAGCGCGTTTGGCCGCGAAACCAGGTGGCCCGGGTTCGATTCCCGGTCGGGGCAAGTTATCTATTTGAGGTTTTTCAGGGGTTTTCCCTCAACCCAATATGAGCAAATGCTGGGTAACTTTCGGTGTTGGACCCCGGACTCATTTCACCGACATTATCACCGTCATCTCATTCAGACGCTAAATAACCTAAGCTGTTGATAAAGCGTCGTAAAATAGCCGATTAAAAATATATATACAGACCCTGCTTCGAAAAAAATATATATTACAACACTACAGCTAGTCGACTACATTTCAATGTGTAAATAAATAAACAATATATGTATATACATATATTATATATAATTAAACATATTATGCATTAACCTTGATTTAATAATAACCTATGTATTATCTACGCTCTACAGTTATATATAATTATAGCCTACATGTTATTCAATGACCTTGATTTATTAATAACCTACATACTATCGACTACTGTACATACTGCACTGCATTAAACAGCCATCACATGTATTCCTGCTGCTATGATAAACTATAAGGAATTTCTTCTATCTCTGTAGAAAACATTTTTGCTTTATTAATATTATGTTGACATCTTTCTCTTTACCACACATCTGCGTTTTGGCATCTATCTTAATTATTCTAATTAGATATCTGTTGAGCAGCATGGTCTACACAAGTCAAGTCTACTTCTTCATTCAATTTTTCGAACATAGTCTGTCATTGTATATGAGCAATATTACGAAACCATCTAAATGCATTTTAATCTTTGGCCGTTAAGGTTGTACCTTCTACTCAGTGCATTTCATAAGCTCTCTTTTCAAATGACTATTACACTCTTACTACGTCACACTACTTTTGACCAATAAAACTGTACGAAAGGACGTATTTCAACCAATCATGGCTGCTTATCGCACAATTTTATCGCGTCCCTAGCATTTGTTTAATTTTATCGCGTCCCTAGCATTTGTTTCTTTGTTTGCCAACATTTGAAACTGCGCTGGTCTGGACGTCAAAAAAATATATATTTGTAATTATTATATATATATATATATATATATATATATATATATATACATATAATTACAAACCACTCCAGTCGATGCACAGCAGTTTCAAATATGACTCGCATTGGCATTCAAGAACAAGAATTAATAAAAATCACTGATCATACCTATGCATCTTCTGAAATCCGATTTACAAATAAATGAAGAGCACCATTCGGAAATCCTGAATAAGTTGAATACATCATGTAGGCCTAAATCAACGAGTTCCACTTCTATTACGCACACGTCCAATATAACATCAATTGAACCACCAACCACATTCAAATTTGAAAATTGTACATTCAATAATTATTCCTTTTAAAATTATTCATTCGGAAATTCTGAATAAGTTGAATACACCATGTAGGCCTAAATCAACGAGTTCCACTTCTATTACGCACACGTCCAATATAACATCAATTGAACCACCAACCACATTCAAATTTGAAAATTGTACATTCAATAATTATTCCTTTTAAAATTATTCATGTTTATTTTTATGTCATCGTCGTTAATTAAAACTTTTCTAACACTTGTGTATATTAGTTAGGTTATGTTATAGTTTCTGCTATATGATATTATGGATAGTCACGTATCAGAGATTGTTTAATATTAAGATTTATTGAAAAGCATCTGTCAAGTGACGTTGATTACTAGGATTCGGATAATTGAAGTTGCATTTTAATAAAAATGAAACTGAATCAACAAAGCCTCTTGACTAGTAACATTGCCATTGTGTATAATTGATAGAGAACTTTCTCGACGAGAGGACTTATAATATAGGCCTCTTGGAAGGCATTGCTCACTACTGCCATCTAGCATGCACCTAGCGTAATATTTGTAATGTTGAGATGGTACAATAATACATTTGAAGACAGTTGTAGGCCTATTTTCGTAAGTCAATTAATATTTTATTGTATTGGAGTACTTCGTTACTTCTAATCGTTATATACTTTCTTCTAATCGTGTAATAGTCAATTAAATCCCACTCGAGTTTTGATTTTCTCTAGATAAATCAAAACGTCTAGTGAGATTACTGTTGATAAAAGTATTCAGAACTTCCTAACTTACACAAACTTACTGGTACATTTTTATAGAAAACTACAAAAAGTTATCATGTAATCAGCGACGTAACTACCAATTAAGGATTGTATTAATTAACAGCGATTCCCCTCCTACATAAAAATTTTATAAACGCTGAATTACAAGGCGTCGTGTCTTCGTCCTCTTTAAACCAAGTTTTTAAAAACACTTTTTGTATGTAACACGAGAGAACCAGCGTTCCCTCATTACGTATTAGAGATAAGGCTAGAAATAAATGACCATGAACCTACAACCGATGAATAATATCCATGCTGGTTTCTTCACGACTCACTGACATACTTTCCCCCACGATGACGAGTACAGGCAGCAACGAAATGCTGTACACTATACGTCCATACTCACGTTGAAGCTTTATGCACGGTGTTGGAAGTATCCGAAAGCTAAAAATCGCTACACAACACCATCGCTAATGTAGTAGTTACAGTAACTCATCAAAATATGATGTTGATTGGATCTGTGCGCCACAAACGTGTACGTTTTCACAGTCAAGACTATTCAAAACTTTATTTTACACTAACAAATAATTACAATAAGCCTATAATTCTTCAGTATTGAGCTCCTTGCAGTCAAATTAAGTACTACTAGACTTATATGTAATTAAGGAAGGTGATGGGTGAAATTTTGGTTATGTTCAGTCAAAAATGGCATTTTCTTGTAAAAAAAATGAATCAGCAATCTCTTATTCCTATGTTGAGCAAGTTTCAATGCTTTGCGGAGTTCGAAAGGATAAAAATTACGCAATATATAAATGGCTGCACCCTTGAACTTCAATTTCATGCAAATATTACAAGCTGTTTTCTCATACTTTTTCTTTCAGCACATTTCGTCAGGTTAGAAGTGTAAATGCTCTTACAATTTTGATGCTAGGAACATGAAATTTTTACTGCATGTCCTATACATTGTAGTTAACAAAATAGGGCATGGGTTTTATGGTTAAATTAACTTTTTTTAAATAAAGAGTTAAATATTTATAGTGGCAATGGGAAATTTATATTTTTAGGTATGCAATTATTATAAAAAAAGTTTCCCCCTTTTTGTACTAATGATAAGTTATAGGAAAACTAATGCGTGGTCTTGCAAAGAAAAAAAAAAGTCAAACATTTTACTGAAAACTTGAACGACATACAGGGTGAGTCAGGAGGAAAGGTACATGATGTGAGTGATAATATTGGTGATACTGAACAAAAGAGTTTCTATAAACTTATGCCGTTCTTAACAGTATCTAACATACAGCTCAGAACTCACATGCGGACCCAACAAAAACGACATTACGTTGTGGTATTGTCTTTATTGGCCATTTCAATGCGCAATGGGCGCTGGATCGGTCGTGGTGGAGTCATTTCTTGACCACCGAAGTCACCCGACCTTATTCCATTAAATTACTGTGTATGGGGCTGGCTTAAGAGCGAAGTTTACAATCGCAAAGCGGAAACAAGGGAGGAACATTTCTCTCGAATTTTACATGCTTGTGCTGTAGTAAATAAATGTCCGAATCAACTCAGATGAGCAACACAGCAACTCTTTACAAGAGCTGCAAAGTGCATTAAAGTTGACTTTTTGAACATGTTCTGTAAGAAAAGTACACAACTAAACAGAACATAAGGTAACAATGTTTTAATTTACTATCACCTGCACTTTTCCCGTTCCTCATTGTTTCGATTTTCTCCGAAACCGTTAAGAACAGGGTATATGTTCATATAAACGTTTTTGTTCAGAATCACCAATATTATCACCCCTCAAACCATGTACCTTTCCTCTTGACTCGCCTTATATTTCATTTTGAAATATGCAAATTTTTAAAAATATTTTTGTTAATAATTCATAAGTTAATTGACTCATAGAAATGAAACTTCACACCGTCATTATCTATCACATCGTGATGTCATTATGTATACAAAAATTCAAGGGCTTAGCTTAAAAATGTAGAAAATAGAAATTTCACTCATCATCCCCATCAATTAAGCAAATCCTTACACAATTTCCTGTGAAATCAGCTCACATTTCACAAATCCTGGCGAATATTTCTGTATTTCACTGTTAACGTTTTTGTATATCCGCAATCGAACATTTGGACCTGAGTTGTACGTTGTCATCCTGATTTAAATGGCTTATACAGTAGAAATGGACTAACTAAACCCCGAAAGAAAATTTTCACTTTATATCTGACTTTTCCCTTTTATTACTGATAAGTAGTTTCCTACCCTGCATCTTGTAAAATTGTTTCGGACTTTGAAAAATAGGAAGCTGACGGTTTTTAAACTGAGACTGACTTTTCCCTTTTATTACTGATAAGTAGTTTCCTACCCTGCAACTTGTAAAATTGTTTCGGACTTTGAAAAATAGGAAGCCGACGGTTTTTAAACTGAGACTGACTTTTCCCTTTTATTACTGATAAAGTTTCCTACCCTGCATCTTGTAAAATTGTTTCGGACTTTGAAAAATAGGAAGCCGACGGTTTTTAAACTGAGACTGACTTTTCCCTTTTATTACTGATAACGTTTCCTACCCTGCATCTTGTAAAATTGTTTCGGACTTTGAAAAATAGGAAGCTGACGGTTTTTAAACTGAGACTGACTTTTCCCTTTTATTACTGATAAGTAGTTTCCTACCCTGCATCTTGTAAAATTGTTTCGGACTTTGAAAAATAGGAAGTTGACGGTTTTTAAACTGAGACTGACTTTTCCCTTTTATTACTGATAAGTAGTTTCCTACCCTGCATCTTGTAAAATTGTTTCGGACTTTGAAAAATAGGAAGTTGACGGTTTTTAAACTGAGACTGACTTTTCCCTTTTATTACTGATAAGTAGTTTCCTACCCTGCATCTTGTAAAATTGTTTCGGACTTTGAAAAATAGGAAGCTGACGGTTTTTAAACTGAGACTGAGTTTTCCCTTTTATTACTGATAAGTAGTTTCCTACCCTGCATCTTGTAAAATTGTTTCGGACTTTGAAAAATACGAAGCTGACGGTTTTTAAACTGAGACTGACTTTTCCTTTTATTACTGATAAGTAGTTTCCCTATCTTGTAAAATTGTTTCCCTGCATCTTGTAAAATTGTTTCGGACTTTGAAAAATAGGAAGCTGACGGTTTTTAAACTGAGACTGACTTTTCCCTTTATTACTGATAAGTAGTTTCCTACCCTGCATCTTGTAAAATTGTTTCGGACTTTGAAAAATAGGAAGCTGACGGTTTTTAAACTGAGACTGAGTTTTCCTTTTATTACTGATAAGTAGTTTCCCCTGCATCTTGTAAAATTGTTTCCTTTGCATCTTGTAAAACTTGTTTTCCTTTTATTACTGGACTTCTTGTAAAATTGAAAAATAGGAAGCTGACGGTTTTTAAACTGAGACTGACTTTTCCCTTTTATTACTGATAAGTAGTTTCCTACCCTGCATCTTGTAAAATTGTTTCGGACTTTGAAAAATAGGAAGCTGACGGTTTTAAACTGAGACTGAGTTTTCCCTTTTATTACTGATAAGTAGTTTCCTACCCTGCATCTTGTAAAATTGTTTCGGACTTTGAAAAATAGGAAGCTGATGGTTTTTAAACTGAGACTGACTTTTCCTTTTATTACTGATAAGTAGTTTCCTACCCTCTTGCATCTTGTAAAATTGTTTCGGACTTTTCCTTTTATTACTGATAAAGTTTCCTAAAAATTGTTTCGGACTTTGAAAATAGGAAGCCGACGGTTTTTAAACTGAGACTGACTTTTCCCTTTTATTACTGATAAAGTTTCCTACCCTGCATCTTGTAAAATTGTTTCGGACTTTGAAAAATAGGAAGCCGACTTTTTAAACTGAAAATTACTGATAAAGTTTCCTACCCTGCATCTTGTAAAATTGTTTCTTTGAAAAATAGGAAGCGACGTTTTTAAACTGAGACTGACTTTTCCCTTTATTACTGATAAGTAGTTTCCTACCCTGCATCTTGTAAAATTGTTTCGGACTTTGAAAAATAGGAAGTTGACGGTTTTTAAACTGAGACTGACTTTTCCCTTTTATTACTGATAAGTAGTTTCCTACCCTGCATCTTGTAAAATTGTTTCGGACTTTGAAAAATAGGAAGTTGACGGTTTTTAAACTGAGACTGACTTTTCCCTTTTATTACTGATAAGTAGTTTCCTACCCTGCGTCTTGTAAAATTGTTTCGGACTTTGAAAAATAGGAAGCTGACGGTTTTTAAACTGAGACTGAGTTTTCCCTTTTATTACTGATAAGTAGTTTCCTACCCTGCATCTTGTAAAATTGTTTCGGACTTTGAAAAGTACGAAGCTGACGGTTTTTAAACTGAGACTGAGTTTTCCCTTTTATTACTGATAAGTAGTTTCCTACCCTGCATCTTGTAAAATTGTTTCGGACTTTGAAAAATAGGAAGCTGACGGTTTTTAAACTGAGACTGACTTTTCCCTTTTATTACTGATAAGTAGTTTCCTACCCTGCATCTTGTAAAATTGTTTCGGACTTTGAAAAATAGGAAGCCGACAGTTTTTAAACTGAGACTGACTTTTCCCTTTTATTACTGATAAAGTTTCCTACCCTGCATCTTGTAAAATTGTTTCGGACTTTGAAAAATAGGAAGCTGACGGTTTTTAAACTGAGACTGACTTTTCCCTTTTATTACTGATAAGTAGTTTCCTACCCTGCATCTTGTAAAATCGTTTCGGACTTTGAAAAACAGGAAGCTGACGGTTTTTAAACTGAGACTGACTTTTCCCTTTTATTACTGATAAGTAGTTTCCTACCCTGCATCTTGTAAAATTGTTTCGGACTTTGAAAAATACGAAGTTGACGGTTTTTAAACTGAGACTGACTTTTCCCTTTTATTACTGATAAGTAGTTTCCTACCCTCACGGTTTTTAAGGTTTTTAAATGAAATTATGGTGGTTATACAATGATTAGATATATTTGGGAAAAAAAAAACTATAACACTGTAGGTATACAAACATAGCTGAAAGAATCTTAACTAAGAATTCCACTAACAAATTAAACTATAAACATTTTCGGTGCATGGAAATTATGTAAGATTAATCAGACAATCACATGCGAACGTTTCTGAGCCAATGAACGAGCTCGTTGACGCTACAGTGACCAATGAGAATCGAATTAGAATCATAGTTAAAAGCACGGTGCTCAAAATTAATAAGTGATAATTTTTTTCCTCTTATGTTCATTTGCTTAATTTGTATCCTATTTGCTTCGATGTAGCAGCAATCAAGCAATTATGTGAGACTCCAGTCTCAACATGCAACAATAATTATAATAATTGCACATTACTGTAAGTAAAAACGTTTACAATAAAATTAAACATGTTGAAAATTATAGATAAGCAATGATAAGAGAGTTCAAAATAAAGTGTTGCTGTAACCTCAAATGCTCAGCTGTTCTTATTGCTAGGAGTATTTTATTTTTATCATCTCTGCTTCGATTTGACTGTTTTTCTGGGTCTTATTATTATAACCTCGAATGTTTAGTTGTTTAAAATTACAGTTGTTGGCATTGGGATTACCTTGCAGAATACAATTCTGTGATAAAAGTTATTCTCAGGTAATTTAATTTCGCTTTTTAAACTCATGTTTACTGTAATTAGATAATTATTTCTCGACTTCCGGTCCCTAAATAATCATCATGACAACAAACATTTGTTAAGCTCAATTAAATTACCGAAAAACTATCAGCACTCGTTGTATTATAGAAGATAATCGATACAGAGAACTTTCAATAAACCGTCAATTTTGTTCACGTTCCAGGAATTCAAATTAGGAATTCACTTAAAAATTAGGATACTTCATCTGCCTGCTTCAAAAGAATATGCACTCAATATTCATGTGCAAAATATTCGCTTCAATAATACATTTCAAAGACCATAGTGTTTTTTTAGCCTACCTCTATTTAAGTTCACATGAATTGGTTTCTTACAGAACTGAACTACACTGTAACACGATGATGATGATGATGATGATGATGATGATGATGATGCAAAACTTCTACAAAATAAACCGGACGATGTCCTACACAACGAATTAGAAAGAAGTCATTTCCATCGATATTATTCACTCACCAGACCATAACACCAACAAAGAAGTTGAAAAGATACCTACAATAGGCACACTGACCTTTCAGGTGAATACAAAGACATACAAGCACGAATCTGCGGAAGTCGTTCCTACATTCGTAACAATAACTGAGACTAATAAAATATTTAGTTGAAAGATGCTGATGTTGATTCCAGCAAAATATTACAGAAGGCACAGAAACTTCCAGAACTATTTGCAAAGCGTTGAACGTACCAGTCTATAATGATAATAATGATGATGATGATGATGATGATAATAATAATAATAATAATAATAACAATAATAACAATAATAATAATAATAACAATAATTTATTGCTAGAACAAAGATGTTACATATCTTTTTACATATAATAATCACTCTAGCAGCCTCAGAAAGAGTACATACTCGTGCGCAGAGGGCATTACACAAAATTTAAAGACATTTTATTAATTAATTAATGTAATAAGTAAAACGAGAAAAAGAAAAACAAAGATATTGCAGGAATTGAAACTACTTTATATTTTCTCCCTGAACAATAATTTTAATCGATTTTTTAAATAAGAAGCATTAGCAAAATGAATGTTTGGTAATTTAATTGCTATCTTATTATAGAGCCTTTGACCGAAGTAGCTACTGTGATTATAAGCTACAGTTGTGGTACATTTAGGTTCTGTTAGGTATATGTTGTCTGATCTTTTAGTTTTATATTTATGTGAATACAATTTAAATATATTTCGGTTTTTATGAACGAAATTCAATACGATATTTTTATTAATTTGATGGATATCAAATACTCGTACTTTAAATTCAGAATATAACAGTTTTGAAGGATAATCAAGAGGCTTATTAAGATGTATTATATATATATATATATATATATATATATATATATTATTTTCTGTAGCAGTGTTATTGACATGAGGGAGGTACTAAAAGCACAAACCTATCCTATAATATAGGGTGATCAAACGTCCTCTTTTATCCGGACATGTCCTCCTTTTTAGACCTCTGTCCGGGATCAGGACGGATTTTTAAAAAATCAAGAAATGTCCTCCTTTGCGTAACTTGTATGCCTGATATTTTGAAATTATCTGATTTGACGCCTTTTTCAAGTAACTTGCCTGTAGGTGGCAGCAGCATCGACGAAATATACTCTTGGCCAACGATCATAATAACTCTCTTTCCTTCTCCTCCTCCTCCTCCTCGTTATGATCGTTGCTCACAGATAGCTTAGTAAATCGAGAAATCTAGGTGCGAATGTAAATCTAAATAGATATTTTCTGTCCTCTTTAATAATTATAGTTCCCTTGACTTTCATATGTAGCTAACTGTAAAATCATTATCATTAAGTTTTTTCATAATTATTTTGTAATAAAACAGATATTAACATAGCTACATATTAACATAGCGAGATATTAACATAGCCTAAATCTGTACTGTAAATATTTTGTAATAAAATAGATATTGACGTAATTTAAGTATAAGCCTAAATCTAGGTATACATATTTTCTGTCCTCTTTTGCCGAACAATGTCCTTCTTTTTTAAGCTTTGTGTCCTGTTTTTTTTTATCGATCTGAAACTGGTCACCCTACCTATAAATACTATACTGTAATCCATGTTAGATATCACTAACATCTTGAATGACGAATAAAATACATCCAGAAAACCACCACCACCACAATAATAATAATAATAATAATAATAATAATAATAATAATAATAATAATAATAATAATAAACACCACACTATTTCGGTAGAATATACTCCACCTATTTTTAAACCAAATAAAAAAAACTATCAGTCGTGGAAATAAAGTTCTAAAAGCACATTTCGAATGTGATCTTCCACAGGTTATCCCCATGAGTCTCATTACATCATTTACACAATTGTATTACGGTAGTGTTAAACTGAACCAAATCAACCTTCTTATTTTAATTACAATACGCTTTCTGTTTGTCTGTTTGCTTCCAGTTTGTATGCTGCACTTCACTACCATGTTCCCAATGTAAGCAAAAATGACAGTTTGAAATTAAAACCGATTTTAAAACACACAGCAGTATTGTATGACTTGTCAGATAAGAGTTTCAACATATTTCCACTCATATATTATATTTCCGCGTATAAAACTCGTCAAAGCTCGATACAAATCACTTAGCCTACATTGATTTAATTATGACTTCCTATCTCTCTATTTTAATTGTAGCTTACTTAATTATTTTTTTCCTTTTGGCTTTATTTCTCAACTAATTTCTTTTTTTTTTACATTGCTTTTTTATTTCTCTTATTTTATCCCCGTCCCTTTTACATCCTTTATTTTTCATTCCACTTCAGGATTATGCTAAACGCCATATTCCTTCACAGATGGCGAGAGAGCGGAACGGCTTCGAATAGCATAATGTCTATGTTTGAACGTCAAAAATATTACATTTCTCTCTTGAAATCCCAGTCTTTATACCACAGAGCTAGAGCGTGAAGCTGACCATCTCCAAGTGCATAGGTGAAGCCTTCTACTCACCTTCATGGTGTGTTACTAGCATTTAAAAGCTTCGTAACGATGTTAAATATCGATTTATTTATTATCTAAATCGAATATCACAGACCGTGCTATCTTCAGATTCTGCTATCATATTTGTCCCTCCCTGTAAGAAACTCTGGCGAGAAAACTGCCGATCTTGCCTGGCATTCTAATTCAAGAACAGAATTCTTCCACGAGTCGAAAATCTGAGACTCCCTTTCTCTCTTTATTTATTTCTTTATTAATTTCTTCATTTATTTATCTGTTTATTTATTTATTTATTTATCTGTTTATTTATTTACTTACTTATTTAGTTACTTACTTAGCTGCTCATTTATTTATTTGCTTATTTATTTACTTAGCTACTCAGTTATTTATTTATTTACTTATTTATTTATTTATATACTTAGTTACTTACTTACCTACTCAGTTACTTACTCATTTACTTATACTTACTTACTTACTTACAAATGGCTTTTAAGGAACCCGAAGGTTCATTGCCGTCCTCACATAAGCCCGCCATCGGTCCCTATCCTGTGCAAGATTAATCCAGTCTCTATCATCATACCCCACCTCCCTCAAATCCATTTTAATATTATCCTCCCATCTACGTCTCGGCCTCCCTAAAGGTCTTTTTCCCTCCGGTCTCCCAACTAACACTCTACATGCATTTCTGGATTCGCCCATACGTGCTACATGCCCTGCCCATCTCAAACGTCTGGATTTTAAATTCCTAATTATGTTAGATGAAGAATACAATGCGTGCAGTTCTGTGTTGTGTAATTTTCTCCATTCTCCTGTAACTTCATCCCGCTTAGCCCCAAATATTTTCCTAAGCACCTTATTCTCAAACACCCTTAACCTATGTTCCTCTCTCAGAGTGAGAGTCCAAGTTTCACAACCATACAGCATTTACTTATTTGTCTGTTTATTTATTAATTTACTTAGTTACTTAGCTACTCAGTTACTTACTCATTTATTTATTTATTTATTTATTTATTTATTTATTTACTTACTTAGCTACTGATTTATTTATTTATTTGTTTATTTATTTATTTACTTATTTATTTATTTACTTAGTTATTTACTTAGCTACTCATTACTTGCGCATTAATTTATTTATTTATTTACTTATTTATTTTATTTATTTATTTGTTTATTTATTTATTTACTTACTTATTTAGTTACTTAGCTACTCATTTATTTATTTGCTTATTTATTTATTTTCTTATTTATTTATTTATTTATTTACTTAGTTACTTAGCTACTCAGTTATTTATTTATTTACTTATTTATTTATTTATTTATATACTTAGTTACTTACTTAGCTACTCAGTTACTCATTTACTTATTTATTTATTTGTTTATTTATTAATTTACTTATTTACTTACTTAGCTACTCAGTTACTTACTCATTTATTTATTTATTCATTTATTTATTTACTTACTTAGCTACTCAGTTACTTACTCATTTGTTTATTTATTTATTTATTTATTTACTTAGTTACTTAATTAGCTACTCAGTTACTTACGCATTAATTAATTTATTTATTTATTTATTTACTTAGCTACTCAGTTACTTACTCATTTACTTGTTTATTTATTTATTTACTTATTTACTTAGTTACTTACTTAGCTACTCAGTTACTTACTCATTTATTTATTTACTTAGTTACTTTCTTAGCTATTCAGTTACTTACTCATTTATTTATTTATTTATTTACTTAGTTACTTACTTAGCTACTCATTTATTTATTTATTTCTTTACTTATTTATTTAATTTTTTTTCGAAAAAAATTATATGAACGTGTAGGCCTGAAAAGCTATCGAGCCTCAACCAACGATCGTCTGTTCCAAAGAGAAACATGACAACCACTAGACCACCGTGAATGTCAGATGGACATCATCACATCCAACTCTGTCTCTGTAGTTTCGGTGCTAGTTTAATAATAACTGAAATGAAAATGAACTTACCCATGGCACGCCTGTACTTCGATTCAAGGAAACAATTCATACTTGACATACGCTTACCTGTAACAGAAAGACAAACAACTGAAAACTACAATTTCAAATCACATATCAAGATATCAAATTTTCTTCAACTATGCACTGGGGTCATTGTGTCTACTTCTTTAAAATCGAATATCTAACAAATACGGCACCCATTCTAAGAACTGACTTTTCTGCTTTCTTAATTTCAAGACCATACTGTTTCATTGCCACAATCTGCAGGGAAATTAGCCCAGAAAATGACCGGAGTTCTTTCAAACTTTACGTTCTTATATACGCTGCAAATCTACGACACAATTTCAGTTTTTCTTCCTTCCGAAGAAACACGTAGTAAGTGTCATCGGCCTGAAAAGCTGTTGTTAACTGAGTTTGAACTATAGAACCTCTACTCAATAGCATAGTAACCACATACATCCATGATTATAATAACTATGCAAATTTTAATTAGAAAAAAGAACGTATATACAGAGTGAACCGTAAATAATGTCGTTAATTTCAAGGGGTTATTATTTGAGATATTACAAACAAAAAAGTTTAATATTGTACAATTTTGCTCGTTTCTGCTTCCTTTTCGAAAAAGAAAAATATTTTATACGAAACATTTCATAGCGTATTTTGGGAAAACTACAGAATTAATTCCAATATGGTCAGTCAATTTAAGAGAGCAATGTATTATGATAATAAATGACTGAAAGAATTTAAATTTTGTCCTTTAATTGAGCAGAAATTTGATCCGAACAAATGTACTTTCCAGTGCTGTCATGGTAATTTTTTCTCTTGGTCATATGCCCCACCCCTTGTTTTCTCCCTTGAAATATATTTTACTCTCCTCTCTCTATTTCTCCGGCTGTCATTTAATGATTTTTTAATATGTTTGATTTAAAGAATACACCATGTAGCCCCACCGTAGATGCACACTTGTCTGAATGAATCTTGGAGTGTGTATTTGGAGCACTTTTTGCTTTTCAACCATTATTTTATATAATTCTGGATTCCAGTGCTGCAGAGGTGGACAATTTTTGTTTATGAACGTCAAAAAAAAAAAAAAACATTAAGAATAGCAAAAGGTTATCTAAGATCTGTACAGTTCTCTGCGTACAAAACTTAGGCACCCATATGCCGTATGGCTCCGTACAGACGAAATTTTCTTTTTCCCATATGATTAATTAAAAAGAATTGTAGGTTCCCATACGATGTATGTCCCGTATGGCCTCTATGACAGCACTGTAATTTTCCGTTCTGAAAAGGATTTTATGCTCGACCATGCCGAAATGTAGTAATTATACACCTGGTAGTAGCCCTTTAATGCACCTCATTAAAGTACACCTATTCATTAAAGTTCAGGTGTTCAGCCAATGACAAGTCACCTTTGTACCGTTATAAAACCGCAAGTATCGATTATTCTCGGGTATGCAATCGAAAGACAATTAGCGAAAAGTCACGGAGGCTGGAAATCCAATACTGTCGCAGAAGGTTATGTTCTGTTACTATAATAATTAGCGTTAATTGTAAATAATATTCAAATATATTCAATATGTCATCTCGTTTTTCAAGTCTAAATCAATTTCCAGGTTACATCAGACTAATGTTAATCTCATCCTCTATCAAGGTCAATGACATTCGGCCTCGGAAAAAATCAATACTTTCGAGTCTGCGCACATCTCACAATTCAGGTCAGTTCGCACATAACCATAACATGACCTAATTTTGAAGAATTTCAAGTTAGAAATATCGTCGAGCATAAAAAGTTGTATGAAACTTGCCTATAATGGTAATTAAGACGCTCGTATGAAAATTATGAAACTCGCTTGCGCTCGTTTCATAAACAAACATACTTGCGTCTTAATTACTACCATTATAGGCTCGTTGCATAATGTACTATTAAAATGTTACATTTGTTAAGGTCAAATTTCTGCACATATAAAAAAAAACTCAAATACGTTCAATAATTTATTACCATAATACCATGTCCCCTTAAATGAGCATATTGGGGACTAAATAAATAGCTTTCCCAAAACAGCTACGGGTATGAAATGTTTCATATAAAACAATTTTTATCGCGAAAAGGATACAAAAACGAGCATAATTGTATTAAACTTTTTTGTCTTTGAAATATCTAAAAAATAACCCTCCTGAAATTAATGACATTATGTACAGTTCATCCTGCATATATTTATGAACTATTTGCTACAATCGTAAAGTAGCTTTCTAGAATGTACCACTGAAATGCCAATTTCGTTCGGAGTAATGAGGATACAGAATTCCTTTATATTCGAGGAAAGAAGATTGATAACGTGAAAGCAATTACCTACAATACAGCCGGGAGAAATTAATTACTAGTTCAATTAAACCAGTCGTTCTACATTGAAATATCCAATCCAATTTAAATGTGCCAGCTATTAAAATTACATGTACCTTGAAATGACTTTTTTATTTAAAGATTCTAGCTATATACAGTACATAATATATAGAGGCTCTTATATTACACACACTAGCCGTACCCGTGCGCTCCGCTGCACTTGTTAGAAATAAATATAAAGTAATTACATAATTAAAATAGGACATTTCGTTCAGAGAACATTCGGGTTTGATAGAAGGATAAATCTTTTAATATGTTACTTAATTTAAATAATTGTATTCAAATAATCAAAATGCGATCATTTTGAGCCAGAGACCACTCATTTGGTGCAATGATAATTCCTTTAACATGTTTCTTAATTGTTATTACATGCAAATAATTAAAATATGATCATTTGATTCAGAGAACATCCGTTTTTGGTGCAAGGATAATTCGTTTAACATTTTTCTAAATTAGTCTTGAATGCATTCTTTAATAAATCACTCCAAATTAATTGAGTGGATTGTGTACGAAGATAATTTTTATGTTAACCTTACTGTGCATTCATTTGTTTCTTTGTTTGTTAAGTTTATTTTATTCACGCCTTAACATCTGTGGTCATGTCGCGAGTTTAGAATGTGTGGGTATATCAGTACGCCGTTTTTACTCTTGTTGAGTTCCTGTGTCTATTGTGTGTTGTAGATGGCTTGTTTTCATGTAACTGATTATAGAGTTTGATTAATGTTTTTGGTATTGGTAATTGAGACAGTAATGAATCATGGCATGTATCTTTCCAATCCGACATTTGCCTTTATGACTAAGGGAAATCATGAAAAACCTCAGTCAGATTGATAGGCCACGCGGTTTGAACCCGGAACCTCCCAAATGCGTGTCTAAACGCTACTGAGCAAACTCGCTCGGTTGTATATCATTGTTTACGCAAATAAAAAAATGAGGTACCTACATAAATATTATTTTAAGAAACACAGGAAACGAATATGGGTAAATTATGAGCGCAGGAACGCCATTTCGTGACACCTTTTAAAATAACTCAGCTCCAGTGAGCTCTATGGTAAAATGCTTATTTAGGCCTATTACGGGCTGTATTTTTGATCCAGTAAAATACTCATCTTTACGACAAAACTCTTAACTATTATGTTCTGTGAACAAAAAGAAACTTAACTGTATATAATTAGAGTATTTTATGCGAAACAAATAAAGTTGCAATAATCAAGTTATACAATATGTCGACAGAATATCAAGTAAATGCAGCCGCTTATGCAGAATTCGATGCACAGTTGTCGAAAGGCACAATGAATTGCTTTGATGCCTGGCGAATGGATTTACTCGGGCTTCTCTGAAATCCCGCTCGAATTTCTTCCATCTTTTCTTCTGTCACGGAACGCCGAGCTCCACCAGATTGTTTTAGGACACTGCCGGTCGTAAGCAACTTATTGAACCAGAGCCTAAATGATTTTGCATCAGATGCAACTCTTCCGCAAACTCGTCTATAATTTCGTTGCGTTGAAATCATGGATTTCGTCTCCGCATACCACATCACCGTTTGCCCGCGTTGCTGTGGAGTCGCCATTTTTGCTTTTGCGATTGTTGCGCAACGTAGTGACAAAACAACTTCAAACAAACGAAATACAAATTCTTTGAGTTAGTCTTTCTTTTAGTACCAGTCTCATTTCATAAATCCGCATACCTTGTTAGCAATGGTTAATTGAAATCAGGGAGGTTTGATTGGAACACCGTGTAGTTTGAGTTAATCTACATCGATTTAACCGTATATTGTTGAAGGTACTTAGAACGTTATTTTTTTAAGAATCTACACCGCTGCTAAGGGTCGCTATAAACGAGTTACTTATTAAAAATGTGTCGCTATAAAAATAATATATGGACGACATCGTGCTGAAGTGGCAGATGGATTTGAAAGTACATTTTAAAATAAAAAACATAAACTTAGATACGATACTTTTTGCCGATGATCAGGTTTTAATTTGTACTTCTGAAGATGACCTACAAATGGCAATATTTAAATTAAACAAAATTAGCTTAACTATATCGACTACTAAAGCAAAAGTGTTGGCCTTTAGAGGATTAGAAACAATTAGAGCCAAAATCGTGTTGAATGGAAGAATGATAGAACAAATTAATACTTTTAATTATCTGGGCTGCAATATCTCATATGCAAGAAAAGAAGATTTTACAAATATAATAAACAAATTTAATTATTTCTGTGGGGTAATAAAAAGAACTTTAATATAGACTAACAAAGAAACAAGATTAAAATTTTATAAAGTTATGGCAGTCCCTATGTTGCTGTACGGCTCTGAATTCTGGACTCTTACTAAATCCGAAGAAAAAAGAATCGAGGTGATAGAAATGAGATTTTTGAGGAGTATAGCAGGTTATACTCTCTTGGATAAGAAACGCAATGAAGACATCAGACTAGAACTGAATATATTCAATTTAAATGAAAAACTCACAGAATATAGGAATAAATGGAAGCAACACGTTGAAAGAATAACTCAAGACCGTATTCCTAAATTAATATTCGACTACAAACCAACTGGTAAACGGAACATAGGTAGACCCAGGAAATGATGGCTTCAACAATTTTAAAATTTATATACTTCATGAGACCGGAACGAGCCAAACAAGGCTTAAACATGTGGCTGATGATGATGATGATGATGATGATGATGATGATGATGATGATGATGATGATGATGATGATGATATAAAAATAATAAATTGCAATGTTTAATACAAATAAGAACAGCGCTTCTTAATGACCGTCGCTGTAGCCGAGAGGTCGCACTAACTGACGTCGCTATAACCAAGTTCAACTGTATTCTTATTGTCAATGGCGTTCAGAAGTGTATGCGACAAATGTACGAAAAACAGGAAGTACATCTTCATGAAGGCCAAACAAAACTAATCGTGTAATTATTTCATAATGGAATAAAAACTGTGATGTGCTGTGTTCTTCAGCAAAATAAAAGACTAAGAATATCAAGCCGGAAAACATGTTTTCCTTAGCGGCCTGTACGTTACGTAACCAAAGGTTACACAACTTCTAACGTACACAACGGTAAGCTTATGTTGAGAAGCATTATCTGGCTTTGTGGAGTGACATGACAACACATACTTCAGTACTGTCTAAAAAGTGGGTCGTGCCCAATCATTTACCTTAAAAATATTCTACAATGTGGTTTATCTGCATATAAAGCTCACTTCTCACACTTCAGATACCATTAACTCCGAAATAGTTCTTTATTTCAATACATAGGTGTTCAGTAATTCACATCATGTTTTTAAAAATCTTTTGACGATATGGAAATTCCCTTCAATATTTGTCATTTTCAAAAGCGAATACACTGACTTAAACTCAACCTATCCCTTACTTCCCGGAACTTTCCACCTATTTTCGGTTAAGAAGCACATAGTACATCTAACAAGCAAACGTTCTGATTGGGGCAGATAAAAAAGTTAAATTTTTTTCTTCCATCATGTTAATAAAGTCAAAAGAAGTGCTTATACAAATTTTGGCCACTCGACCGCAATTACGATGCCCGTAAAAAAATAAGTTCGCCACACAGCAATTGTTGAGCTATTTTTCAACATATTTTCCATCGGAATTGAGACATTTCTCATATCATGGGATCGACAGAGAGAGGTGCAGACGCAGTCAAACGCTGGTTCCGATCTGAGGAGCTAACTTCTACGACACAAAAATTGATCTCATGGTATGACAAATGTCTCAATTCCAGTGGGGGATATGTTGACAAATAGCGCAACAATTGCTGTATCTGTTTCAATAAATATTTCTATGCAATTGTGTTTTTTTCTATAAACGGCCCCAGGGAAAATCACTTTTTGGACGGCCTCGTAATTGCGGTCGAGTGGCCAAAATTTGTATAAGCACTTCTTTTGACTTTATTGACATGGAAGAATTAACTTTTTTATCTGCCCCCATCAGAACGTTTGCTTGTAGGCCTAAGTGAATTTCCCTTCAAGGAACAGTATTCGGATTCATTTCGCCCTAAAGAGACTATAATGCCATAGTAAATAGTAATAATTACTAATTATTATGTACGAGTATAATTTATTTAAACACACTGGATTACAATATGAGGAACAAACATTCAAAACCTAACATGTACATTTTCAGGAAATACACTTCAGATGCCAAAAATTTACATCTCTGCAATAAACAATATATTTTCTGTGATCAAATATTAAAGCCTTTTCCACTCCCCTCTCTATACAGGGTGTAACAAGATCTCACCGATAAATTTTTAGGAACGATAGGTCATACGGAGAGGATCATTTTTTGCTAAGGAACGCATGCTCGATGACACATCCATCATGAGTTATGCGTCCTTTTAGAAGCGTATTCCTCATCGCGAATCTTGAGTAAGTGTGTGCCTTAAGTCCTTATCATCTCTGTTACATTCCTGTAGTTTGTTATTGGTCTGTGTGGTGTGTCTTCAGTCCGTCCTATCGCCCAACAAATCCAACACAACTCTGTGATGCTTGACACTGACAGAGTTGGATAATGAATGCTGCAGAAGTGTCAAAAATGCATTGAGGTACTCCATAGGCAATGTAATTTTAACAGCTGTCGTAAATTATCAGAACATGCATGGAAAATTAAATTTCATTTCTGTAAAAAAAATTACCGGAGATCTAACTTTTCCAATCCATAGCTCCTTAAGGACATAACATCGAGCATAGGCTATGTTTCTTAACAAGAAATGATCCTTTCTGTATGACCTATCATTCCTCAAAGTTTGTCGGATAGATCCTGTTACATCCTGTAGATTAATCAAATTTTACCACAGAAAAAAATTCGTTTATTACAGAGACGCATATTTGTAGCATTTTCTGGAAAGTGACATGTCAGGTTTTCAAAGTTTGCTCCTCATATATTGTTAAGATTAAGTCGTCCGTTTCAGGACTTTCTTTCTAGAAACAGTTCTTTTTTTCTATGAAGACTGGCAAAAATTATTGGACATTTCAAAAAAACAAACATGTGGCCCACATTAGGCAGAGTGCTACCCGTAATTTAAAAGAAAAAACTTCGACTGGATCTCAAGAGTTTTACAAGGAATGTGTATGTACACTACACATGGCCTCCTTCAACTCAACAAATTCCACTACAGAAAATCTCATTTAAGAACTCGTGTTAGTTCAATTAATGAAGGAAATTGCTCTGCGCTACATTTGATTTCCAGCAGAAGCAAGAATATTTTCCTCGCTCTGATGCACAGAGGCCATCAAAATGGATTACTAATTATGGGTCTGCAGTTCGTATTAATCAACTCCTTATTTACAATTAACAAACTTGCGTTATATTCAGATTACTTGACATATTTCCTCATATGATTTAAGATTTTAAAAGTACATAACTATCTTAAGAATGAAGGCATAACCATTAAATATTTCTCAATAACAATCCTAAGAAGAAAAAAAAAAGATTTGGCAGATCCTTGAAATTGTTGACAGACGAAATCCAGTTGGAGAAGGAAGCAGACTACAAGGTCTATACTCGCAAGTACATAGTGATGACAAGAACTTTACATCTCTAACGTCTGCCTTATCCCAGAACTCGGAGTCGTACATAAAGAGAATGCCGGTAGAAATCAGTGCGCGTTAAATTATATTATGTACATGTTCGAAAATCGAAGTCGTCTTACGAATGTTGTACCAGGAAATAAGACTACATCTTTGACTCTTACTTCTCAGTTCTCTGACATTACATTCATCTAGGTCTAAAAGGAATAACAAAGCTAACCATCACTTAACGAGTTTCTAATGAACGCAAAACAATCGTTCAATAAACGCAAACACGTACTTTTGAATAGTACGGCTTTTTTAATGCCACGTAATATGCATTTATAAATAAAAATAATTACAGAAATTTCATCAACGAACGAACTTATTTCAGACAAAAAATAGGCTGAAAGGAAGAACATTTTAAATAATAATAATAATAACAACAATAATAATAATAATAATAATAATAATAATAATAATAATAATAATAGTGCCTGATCACTCAAAAATGATTATAAACAAGTTTGCAATGCTCAAATATCCTCCTATGTCCAAATTTTTCTTTTCTACTTCTCTTCATTTTCCCAGTCTCCTTTTTCTAAATTGTAAAAACTTTTTTTTTGTATTTTTACTCATTTTTTTCCATCATGTAACCCGTGGTCTTCCCTTCTTATCCTTTCATATAGATGTTCCAATATCTGTTTCGGTATTGTTGTTCTCCATCCTCTGAACATGGTCATTAGAGATGAACAAAACTAACTGCCGCTCTCGCTCGCTGCGTTCGCTGCATTTGTCTTTCGAGTCTCGCTCGTCATTCTCGAAATAGCATTTGGTCGGCGTGGAAAGATTTCGTAACTTTGAATAACATAGCCTATATCATTGAAATAAATAACATAAATGTTTAAATGAGACAAAAAGACAAAACAGAACAGTATCTTAGTTATCAAAATGTTCTGGTTCTATTATGTGATATTACCTATGGTTATATAATAAAAAAAACAATTCTCAAATAAATTTGCATTACTAAGAAACGTAAATATGACATTAATATCTTCTACTTGAGATTTCACACGATCTTAAACATATGAAAAGAAAATTCCTAGCCCTTTAATAAGGGCCTAGTAATTAAATAAAGACTGGGGAACGGATTATTATACAATGGAAAGTAAAGATGTTTCAGATAGGCTACCTGATTGTTTATACATAATACAGTTGCCAAAGTAGATAAAAGTTCAGTCAGGTATAAACAATTGCTGACTTCCGGACTACGGGAGTCTCGGAAGACTCACAAGCAGTCTTTACGTCAAGGACGCGACGTAATACAACATTATCGTGCGGGTTTTCGGCTTTGCGGGCGCTGTTAATCTCGTTTTGTCGATCGTTGTTCATCTCTAATGGCCATACTAATTTATCCGTTTACTATATAGTTAATTATATAATTCTCATAATCCATCCTTCTAATATCTTATTTTATATAATTTTGAACATCGAGTACAACTGGGGAAGTTCATTTCTGTATATTACACACAAAAATTAACATGTCATAATATTAACCGAATCTACAGTCTGATTACTGTGATATGTAGCTTAGCTAATCGGTGATGTAATCAATTGAGGGGAAAGGGAACTTGTCACCCGACCCCACTATCTCCTGGCCTAGTTGCCTCATGAGTGATGCCTTGTTGGTATCACTTGTGAGATTCGGACAGTTGACTACAACAAAACTAGGTCGACCTGGTTGGCGAGTTGGTATAGCGCTGGGCTTCTATGCCCAAGGTTGCGGGTTCGATCCCGGGCCAGGTCGATGGCATTTAAGTGTGCTTAAATACGACAGGCTCATGTCAGTAGATTTACTGGCATGTAAAGGAACTCCTGCGGGACAAAATTCCGGCACATCCGGTGACGCTGATATAACCTCTGCAGTTGCGAGCGTCGTTAAATAAAACATAACATTTTTAACAACAAAATTAACCGAGGAGGGGGCGGCAAAAGGCTAATTGGGATTTCCCGATCTCTGATCGGGTAAGAAACTCTGATAGAACTGATGTTTAACCTTGCAGTGAATTTCAGTGAAGTCCGAAGGGCCTAACTAATCAAATTCACTCTTCTCACCTCCACGCTGGAGCCTCCTTTGATGTTTTAAGACGCGAAAGAGGGAGTGGTGTGCGGAGAGCAACGGGAAGGTACCGAATTTTTCTTTCCAAAGAAAAACTGCATGGAGATGAATGGAGCGTATGAAATGGAGAGACAGAATAAAAATTGAAGATGTGTTGGAAAGAGTGGGTTAAGAAAGAATGATGCTGAAATTGATCAGGAAGAGAAAATGAATTGGTTGGATCACTGCTGAGAAGAAACTGCAAGGAATGGTAAACAGGACAAGAGTTCGAGGCAGAAGAAGATATCAGATGATAGACGACATTAAGATATATGGATCATATACGGAGACAAAGAGGAAGGCAGAAAATAGCAAAGATTGGAGGATGCTGGGTTTACAGTGAAAGACTTGCAGAAAACTATGAATGAATATTAACCGTTAAACGAGATTTCATAACAAATCACGCCAATCTCTGCCCTGCAACTACAAAATAAAGAAGGAAACGTAATAAAGTTCTCGATGAGAGGACAAGAGACATCTGTGTGAAGATGGCAGCCAATTATTACGCAAAAAGGCGGAAAACTAGTTGCCATATTTGTACAACCACCGTAACACTGCTCATTTCATTGCGAAAGGCTCATACCCACCCACTGAAAAGTATGGGTATGACGCATACATGTACAGCTGACACAAACTCGAAGAATAAAACTGACCACACCTCTTTCAACATTATGGCAAATACTACAATCTGTACTTCAATAGGATTGCGTTCGAAGAACAATGAAACCCGAAATTAACGCCTATTAGAATTCCAGCTGGAGTGATACACGTATATGGAAATGTGAGCTAGTGATCAGATAGACGACGACAGTCATGGTTGAGAAATAGTTTCATTAATGGCAATTTTGTGAACTACAACGGATATCTAGAAATCAGTCAAATAGTATGGCGATAAATGAACAATGATGGAATAAGAAAAACAGATGGAAACCTACATAATAGACCGTCCCTTCAAAAATTAGGTTTTTAAGATTTGCTAAGCTTCGCATCTCGGTCCCTTATGATTATGTGTGGCTCAAATATGAACGGAGATACAATTCAGACATTCGGTTTTCTTATACTGTACTTTGTGTGTTATAGTTACGCAAAAGGTTGTCTTACATAATAAGAATTTATTATTTATTACTCTATCTCTGCATAGCTAAAAAGCAACAAGTATGAAGTTTCTCAAGCCATGGTTCAAACGTAACTCTTAACTACACAAGCTATATGCAATTGGATTAAGATTTCCAGCAGAGAATTACAGTAGTATACCTCTCTTACACTAGAAATTTGAGTGTCTCCCTAGTTAAGTTGTTTTAAGTGGTGGTCAGGTGTCAAACAAGTCTGCACACGTTTAACCCTAGCATATCAGCGAGAGGTACCAAAATTTATACTGGGTGTTCATTTCAAAGTGTGTCATGAAGTCACTGTTGATGAGTCAGCGATTTGAAGAGAGTTTCAGCTTTATGTCAGAGAAGTTGTCATTAATCAAGGCGTTCAATCCGAACTTGAGAACGTGCACGGTATAACTTTAACGTCGTAGCAACAGATAGCGGTTTGTACGGTCTGTGTGCTACCATAACCTCTTTCGAACTGTGTTTTGCGCGGGCAAGTCGTACATCGGTTGCGTACGGCAACATTCCACAATACAAATCAGATGCTCCGTGTCCATGTTGACCGTCCAAGTTAATGTCAACAAATACGTAAGTAATCATCTTAACCCTTTCCACATATCCCGACAGTAAGAAAAAACTCACCTCAATACATGTTTCGAAACAGTTCACATTCCTGCCACTAGCGGCGTTACCGTACGTATCGGTAAGTACTCTTCTGAATGAACGCCGTACTTACTGGGCAACTTCTCTGGCACATATGTAATACGCCTCTGCGGAAGTGTAGGAAGATTGAATTCTCCAGGCTCATCGGCTAGCCACATGACGGCATACAGCGAGCCATGACACACTTTGAACTGAACACCCAGTATTTCAAGTATGTAACCGATACATTAAAAATACGAAAATATTATTTATTGTCAGTTATGAATTCTTCTATCTTATTGTTATTGTTTAATCGTTTTCACGGGTAGTTTTACTAAAATACGAAAATATCCCCCCTTGTTGAAGTAATTGTTCGAACATATACAATGCCATTTCATTTTTTTCTCTTATTATAGTACAAACTATCTGATTACAAATGTTAAAAAATCGTTCAAAATTAAGCATTTTTATAGTAAACCTGTAGTCTGTTCAGTATATGAGGACGGGTGTGAAGAAAGTGATGCGTAATGAGATTTTAATTTTTCTTTTTTTATTATAGTACATACTATTTGTTGATAAATGTAAAAAAATGTTCAAAATTAAACATTTTTGTAGTAAAACTGTGGTCTGTTCAGTATGTGAGGATGGGTGCGAAGAAAGTGATGGGTAACATTTTCCCGACTGTTATGTGAAGTAGACCTAATTGTTCGAAAATACACAATGAGACTTCAATTTTTCTTTTTTATTATAGTACATGCTATTTGCTGATAAGAAATGTAAATAAAAAAATTGTACAAAATTAAACATTTTTCTAGTGATCACAAAGCACCCTCCGTTGGTACTGCATGTTATTTAAAATACCTTAAGGGTAAGCTCTAGGTTAAGAATGTAATGGTTCACAATCGTCACAAGAGTTAAGATGTTCTAGTGGGGACGGAGGGTGAGGTGATGGTGGGGTGAAAGCGATAAATCTCCAAGGATTATGAAATGAGAAACAGATTATTGATAAAGTGTCAATGTTTATATTACTGAAACATGAAATGAATTAAACGTAAATTTTTGTTCAAATAAAGATCAGCATGATTCATGCAGATATTTGGCCAGGAAACCTTACATGGTCTTTTACAGACAAAATTTCCACTAAAAACCACAAACATTACAATTGGCCTACCTATTAACGAATTTGAGAGAACTATTTTGTTTCAAGACACGGTAAGCCGATTCGAACAACGAACGAAGTCTTTTCATATAAATGAGATGGCTTACTATGAAACGAGAACAGAAACAAGCACTGTCACGAGATAACTCTTAGTGGGCTCTGTCGGAACATCACATCAAACTATGCACAGATCTTCATAGCAGACAAATTAAAATATATAGGCTATATAGAAAAATAGCTGTTCAACTAATTGCAAGGACTGAGAGCTTACCTGAAATGTTGCATTAAGGGGCTAGGTACAGCTTACAGCAGTAAAATTTTGTAAATATTCAACATTTTTTTCCTCCATTACTGTACCTTGTCAAATAATGAAAATTAGTATGTGTAAAACACTGTCCTTCTGCTATATGAAAAAAATATTTTTACGATTTAAAAAATTATATACATTCCCCCCCCCCCCAAATTCAGATCACTGTGCAGTGATGAAGCGTTTCCCACAGAACTCAAAAACTATCCAACATTCTGTGATGAAATTTTTTGTGTGTATTTATAAATGTCATATCTACAACATGATGCAAAATCACTTCTCTACCTTCGATAGATTGTCTGATAAAAATAAATTCATTTTAAAAATGGTCAAATATCAGTATTTTCTTTAACACAAAATTTAAAAAAAAAAAAATTAAGTAATTTAGTTTAAAGAGCATGATATTGTAAACATGAGTTTCAGCAGTAAAATAAAAGAGAGAGAACGTGAAAAAGTTGACAAGTTTATGAGCTATGAGGGAAACGCTTCATCACTGCACAGTGAATTACCACCATTATGAATTCTGAAAAAAAAAAAAGTATATAAATAATTTTTTTAAATCGTAAAAATATATATATTTTTTTTTCATATACCACAAGGACAGTGTTTTACACATACCAATTTTTATTAATGTACAAGATACAGTAATTGAGGAAAAAAATGTTGAATATTTCCAAAAATTTTACTGCTGTAAGCTGTACCTAACCCCTTAAGAAATAACATGCGTACTTGAGAAGAGTAGTTAAATCTTCATCCTCAGTGTATGCCTATTGTCACGTGACATGCGAAATGACCTTGTGAACTGAATGAGATTTCCCTGCTAAACGAGCAGATGGCTACTCAATTTCTCGATAATATTTTATGCAAGTTTAATTTCGTAACCTTACGGTTAGTATGGACAGCTTTTTTTATCTGCTGTGAAAATCTAACAATGTACGGAATTTGAGGGGAAGTATCGACGAGAGTTCACTAACAGTTCCCTTATAAGAAGCATTTTGGCGAGGCTGCGTCAATTCAGCTATCAACGCATTAACAATAAGTAGGCCTAAACCTATACAGTATAGACGTAGGCCTATTTCTTCTCTCCACAAAAATTTACGTCAAGTTCAATATATGGGGGGAAAATCCATATGTTCTTTTCAGTAAATGTTCTCTCTACATTTCCATAAATAGAATTATGGCAGGCTACAACACGAACCAAGGTGCTGTAACTACACAATCCATTTTTAAGGTAATTAATTATTCTCCTTGTCTGACTGAAACATAGACCGTCTTCTATTCTACAAAACTCCTTCAACGGCAAATATTCTCTTACCCGCTTTCACGAAATTTGATATCCAACTGCAAGTTTTACTTTTCTTTTATGGCAGAATGGAAGACCTCTTTTCAGGCAAGTTCGAGTTCCGGACCTGCTAAACAAGATATTGCCATATGACCAGTGATACCTGTAATACAATTATTTCAAGAGCTCTTACTAACATCTCTTGAATATACTCAGTTGGCGGTTGGCTCCGGTTGGCATGTTATGATTCTTCAATGGGCAGGTGCATGAAATTCTTTCTGCTAGGCTAACACTTGCAACATATCGAGATTTCACAAAATTGTAATGCTCTAGCACTGACCCATACCACCGCTTGGTCTTAATATAATACATTTTCACTACTGCCTATTACAATGAGGGAGAAAAGGAGCAATGCAGAAATCGAGGGGAATTGTCTATATACCAGCAAAGAAGAACGGCTGTCTAGAAAAATAGTGTACAAACACATGTTAAAAATGATTTTATTTTGTTCATAGGGTTGCTTCACTCGGCCCGCGGCCCTCTTTCACAAAAATCTCTCTACTCACGAAATAAAATGTCATTTTTAACATTTGTATCGTAAGTAACTATCGCGCGTACTCATAAATTCATTCTCTTTACACTTCTACACCTAGTAAGCTAAGGAATTTATAATAAAACATTTATGCTTCAATGTTAATTATTCGCTTATTAAGGGGTTAGGTATAGCTTACAGCAGTAAAATCTTTAGAAATATTCAACATTTTTTTCTTCCATTACTGTATATTATACAATAATGAAAATTGATACGTGTAAAAACACTGTCCTTGTGCTATATGAAAAAAAAAATATATATATTTTTACGATTTAAAAAAAAAAAATATATATATATATATATATTTTTTTTCAAAATTCAAAATGATGGCAGTTTACTGTGCAGTGAAGAAGCATTTCCCTCATAACTCGTAAACGTATTCACTTTTCATGTTCTCTATCTTTCATGTTTACAATATCATGCTCTTTCAACTACATTCCTTAATAAATAATAATTTTTTTTATTTTGTGTTAGACGAAAATACTGATATTTGACCACTTTTAAATGAATCTATTTTTTATCAGACAATCTATCAAAGGTGTAGAAGTCATCTTGCATTATATTGTAGATATAGCATGCATAAATACAAACAAAAAATTTCATCACAGAATGTTGGATAGCTTTTTAGTCATGTGGGAAACGCTTCATTACTGCACAGTGAACTGAAGTTTAAAGAAAAAAAAAAAGGTAAATAATTTTTTTTAATCTACTTTTTTTTTTTTTCATATAGCAGAAGGACAGTGTTTTACACATATTAATTTTCATTATTGTATAAGATACAGTAATGGAGGAAAAAATGTTGAATATTTCCAAAATTTTACTTCTGTAAGGCGCGAGGCATCTTTGTCACATTATGGCTTGGTGTTGTGAGTAGGTAACGCCACAAATCTCGGATTCGTTGCAGCAGGTCATATGCAGGTTTGTAGTCTATAATAGTATCCGTCTATGAAAGATATGGAAATTACAGTTACTTTATATAAGCTGTTGGTAGTGGTAATAGTATTATTCAGTTACAGAGGTTATTAGCGCCGAAATTTAATAGAGGTGAGGCATGGCACACAAATTCTGCCTGAAACTATCTGAAATACGGTTCTGCAAGGGAAGAAATGAGTCAAAAGTTTGGCCATCTTTGGCAAAAATTTTTTTTTTCATATTACTGCATAAAATTAATCTACAGACGCCAATATACGAGTCTGCAAAGTTTCAATCTCCTGTGACGCTTGGAGCTGTCATTAATTACGTTCTATTTAAATCGCTGCGCACTTTAAATGCCTAGAATGTATATTTTACAAGTGATTTTTCTCAAATTATATTTTTTGCTATTTTCTATATATTCAAAATCTAAAGGCTTCTACAATTTTCAAGCTACCAAGTTTTTTTTTTTTTTTTTTTTTTTTTTTGCATGTTCTATAAAGTATGGTTAACAAATTAGAGTGTCAGATTTTTTATATGTTAATTATTTTTAAGTTAAAAAATAATGTATAACAATAGGCACTAGAAAATAAAAAAAATAACTTTTGACAAAACTTTTTTTCTCTATTCTAAGGATATATTTCTAAAATATGAATGCTTAGTGTTTTTCTAGGTAGGGTAAAGTTGCCTAATGCCGATGATAAGTTTTTTTCATTATCATGAGATTGGGTATCTTGCTTGGAAGTTCACCGAAGTCTCAAAAGTATGCGAAAGATGTCTGGCGCTATGATCGAACGTCAAAGTTTTGACTGACATTCAGTTTTAAAAAAATATCACGGGATTAGGGGTATCACGGCGTTAGGCAACTTTACCGTACATCAAAGATACTGTATTTTTTTCTGGACCATATACTTAAAATTTACCCTAACTCACAAAATATTAGATTAGATTAGATTAGATTAGATTAGATTTATTTATTTAACCTGTTAGAGATAAGGCCGTCAGGCCTTCTCTGCCCCTCTACCAGGGGATTACAACTATAACATGAACAATAAGATTACAATTAATATTAAATTTACAATTACAATTACAATAAAAATTAAAGTACGACAAGAATACCTGATTAATGAAAGCTAGACATTTTATCATAGAAGTTAAGAACAAAGAATAGTTAAGAACAAATATCTGAGCGACATACATGAAATTTTGTGTTGCATATATATATATATATATATATATATATATATATATATATATATATATATATATATATCATATACGGATTTTTTGTTGTTGGTAACTCTGTAGCATCTATTAGATGCTTTATGGTTGTGCTAACAGATGGAGTTACTTGTCAACAATGTGACGCTAAAACGTGTGTTCAGGTCACTGCCCAACGACAGTCCTGATGTATTTTTATATTTGTGATGATTGGTTAATTAATATTAACCTGACACACTCACAATCATACAAATTTCCAGACTCTAGCAGAACCGAACCCGGGACCTCCTGATCTGGAAGCCAGCATGCTGACCAACAGACACGGAGGCAGTCATATATGGAATTTGTGTCCCAAAAATGAACCAAATAGCTAAAAAAAAAAACTGCAAAGTTACAAATTTCACCCACCTCCTCCCTTAAAGTGTCGTAAATCTACAACACAGGCCTCCCAGCTATACCGTACTTCTCTTACGGAGGAAGCCATGTTAACGATTTTATCGCTCTTTCAAATCCGTACCCTTTGGCAGTGTTTAAACTCTAGAACTCGGACCCAACAGCTATATGGGACCTAATCAAGTTTTCCATGGGAGATCTATTACACCAAATATAGGCTATTCTCTGCAACTTTATTCTGAGTACGTACGCGTAATCGATAACAAACTGGAAATAAACAAATTGCCGTTGTATGTGCTTTGTTTGCGTTGTCTCTGAAAATGTAACCTGTGCACTTGTCCAAATCAAAACATAGTAATTTCAATAATTCCAAATATTTCCTTATCATGTCGGTAACACGCCAATACAAAGGGGAAGGGGGCGAAAAAAAGGTTGGTTTCATCGTCCATCAGTTCTTATTTACATAACTAATATCAAAGAACACAATGGTTTATTTTATCTCTACCCAGATTATCAAGTATATCCCTGATAACACAGTCAAAGTAGGCCTATATGATACGGTATGGAACACACTGCTCTCATACCACTACGTTTCCAACCAAAGGCTACAGATGGGGAGCACCTTGTAAAGAACACCCCAAAACCCTTACATATCTACACTTTATTTTCGAATAATACATGTAGGCCCAATTGTCTAAAACTCCCTGACTAAAGATCAACTTTGATCGAAGATCGAAAAGTGAACAGAGTTCAGACACTTCTTCTATTGTATAAAACTTTTCTGCTATCAAATTACCTTGGTTAAAATGCAATCTAAGTTCACGTGAAAAGGATTTGGCAACATCGCATAAACAGGTGAAATACGCGAAGCGCGGACCATGTTACACAAGTCTGTTCAGTGTTGCCAATCTAGCGACTTTAACTCTTTTTCAACAACAATTTCTTTTAACTTTTATATTGCTTAAATAGGGATTTAGTGATCTTTTAACACCCCATAGTGACAAAATTTAATTTTTCTTTGTTGATAATGAGAAATCTAGCGACTTTACAACTAATTTTTGGCGACTTTCCGTACACTCTGTTGGAGACACTGGTTTGTTGTGCAATGTAAATAATGTCGGACAATAAGAAGAAGGTTGACTGTTCTCCGAGTTGTTATCATGTTATGGTGTTTGATACTGCTAAACATAATAAAGCTTTATAAAACGACAATTTTCCTTTAGTAATACAGTTAATTGAACATTTATGAATGTACCTATCATATCCATTAATAATTAATGGTTATTATAAACATAATATAATTATAGGTTATGTTATTTGATACTGCTGAACACGATAGAGCCTTATAAAATATAAGATTGTTTGTGTATTAAGGCAAGAAATTGAAAGAAATATATATAAATGTACCTATCATATCTATTAAAATTAATAATAATGGATATTTTATTTGCACAATCTGTCACTCGTATATTTCAAACAGAAAAGAAATAACTGAACTTGGATCATCTAACTTAATCGGAGAAATTTCTTCAGTCAAAGTTGACTTTAGTTTGAGACAAATTAATCTCAGATTAGACTTTATACAACACAAAATTCCAAGTTCAGCTGAAACTAGGATCAATTTAACCTCTGATCTAAGATTAAATGGTTTATATAATCGGGCCGTAGTCTCATTTTCTTCAGGACAACAAACTGAATGCGGGAGCAGGTACAACCGGTCAAGGTCTATCCTTCAAGGAGATCTTGGGTTGGAAGAAACTGGAAAACTAGTACTACACCGTACTTCGTGCTGTTACGTAAAAAAGAGCCTCAGGATTAGTTGCAGCAGTCTCTTCCAGACAATCAAAATAACTTTGGCGTTACGTCACCTTGGGAAGCTCTAACGTTATTCCATGAATTACCCATTTATAGGCGCGTGCGTACTCCTCGGATCTACTGCTGAGACTCGAATGCAAGTCATCTCATTTGAGAGGGCATTCCCAGGGAGACAGATTACCACGATTCAACGGAGTATCGTAATAAGGTAGAAATTCACATAGTCAGCAAATGAATTTCCTTGTTCGTTTTACTACCAATTCAGCGCTTTCGTTAACGCCAAGAGTATAACATCTTAAAACTTGTCACGGGAACCATCAATCATTACTTAACAAGCCATAATCTGACAAAGATCCACAAAAATAGAAACAAAAAAATCTTTACTAGGACTAACAACACAGACAATGAAAACGCTTAAAGAGTAAATGTGCCAACATTGATTTACAATGTTAAAGTGATAGAAATTAAGTGCCAAGCATTAATTATTAAGGGGAGAGGATGGTATTTCTTTTTTTAACTTTTTCCTATTTGGTATAAAATATTAATTTTTTGTATGTAGAGAGCTCATAGCTGTAGCAACTCAACCAAAAATAAATATTTTGAAAAAAAAATTATTTGGGGGTCCATATTTGAAAAAAAAAAACGCCCAATGCAGGATTTTACTAAAAACCGATACTATATCTAAACCATTTTTGAAGGTCGATTCATCCAGTTTTTTTGCAATGCACTTGCAAAAGCATGCTCTACAAACTGTCTGTAACAGAATTTTGATATTAGTCCCTACGTTTGTAAAATAAACAATTAAAATTTAATAACATTTTTCTGAATATCTTTCTTGCAAAGAAACGGACGTACTTTTGAAATGAAATCAATTAACAAAATTCTGTTACAGAGAAAAGTTTCCTAATAGTCTAAAGAATGTGTGTTCTAAATTTCATGCATGTATCTTTAATAGTTCAGAAGTTATATCCATTTTTGTCTGGCAATGTAGCAAAAACATGAAGTTACCGTAAACCGATAAAAGGGGGGCAAGTGATTTAAAAATCCATAGCGCAGGAAGTTTAAAAATGGCGTCTCAACATCCGATAAGGGCACAAATACCCACGAAATGTTATGCAATGCATTCCACACATATCACAGAGTATTTTAAAGAAAGCTTTTTTTTTTAAGTTTACTCATTTTTCACCAAAAAATACCATCCTCCGCTCTTAAAGATCAAAAAGAAAAAAAAAAAAGTAACTTAATCAAATGTACTTCGTTACCCGATGATATAGGAACATAAAGTGATCGAAAGAGGAATGAAAACATCTTAAAGAAACTTAGGACAATGAAAGTCTACAAAAAATGTATGATACTGTATATCAGAAATATAGAGTGCGGCAGTGGGATATGACGGTTTTTATAGCCATGCTGTGGGACATTCAGGACGAAGTAAAAGAAAACGTATACTGAAAGTAATTTAGCACAACGCAATTTTTTAATGTTTGATTACTTTTTAATAACTACATTTCGTAAGTAGCCTCCATGGCAACGAATACATTCCTGCAATCTGCTATGAAAGTTCTGCATAACTAGCCAAAACAAAACAGGTTCGGTGGCACTAATTTCGTTCCTTATGTTTTGTTTCAGCTGGATGATGGTGAGAGGCTTGTTGCGATACACCCCACTTTTGATATAATCCCATAAGAAGTAATCAGCGCACAATGCTCATGTTCAATGAACTGTTTCTGCGAAACATGTTTCCAGGACGAATAATAATTTCACGATTTGGAGACATTCCCTGGCCGCCAAGATCTCCTGACCCGGCTGCAGCAGATTACTTCCTATGGTGTTACCTAAGTGTTTTGTTGGGGCGAGTTATGTAGAACTTTCATAGCAGATTGCAGGAATGTATTCGTTGCCGTGGAGGCTACTTACGAAATGTAGTTTTTAAAAAGTAATCAGACATTAATAAATTGCATTGTACTAGATTACTTCCAGTATATGTGTTTTCTTTTAATTCGTCCTGAGTGTCCCACAACAGGGCTATAAAAACCGTCATATCCAACTGCCGCACCCTATATAATTGAGGACCGTTTTTGCAAAACTTGCTAACTGAAAAAACTAAATTTTACAGGAGAGACAAAACACTATAGTAAGCAAGTTTTGCTGTATCTCTCACTTATAGCAGAAAGCAAGTTTTGAAAAAACGATCACACTTTGACACACTACAATGAAGGGAAATAACCCAATTTTACTAAGACGCCTTGAACATCATGTAGAGGCCTGCCTTATGATAACGAATCCATTAAAATCTCAATTTTGCAAATTTTGCAGTTAGCAAGTTTTGCAAAAACGGTCCTCAATTATATGGATACAACATTGAATAGCATGATAACGTGACAGTATATCCAAGATCAGGTTACATTATAAACAGTAGGGAGTTAGATAATTGGGCAAACCTCCAAGGATATATTAATAATAATAATAATAATAATAATAATAATAATAATAATAATAATAATAAAGCGCACAAATTGTGCATAAATGAAAGTCACTTGGATTGAACAAAGTTAATGACTGATAGCTGCCGCTTCCCACAGACTAGGATATGGTATCTATCACATGTCTTGTTGCATAGGACACACACACAGTTGTCGTTCGGTTCGTGGAAACACTGAATTCTGCATATCTTGTGGTGGTATCCATGAACCGCCAGCGATGTCACGAAGTGGCGGAGCTTCTGGTTCGTGTCTGTCCAGGTCCGGTTTATCATGGCCTCCGTTGTGTAGAAATCCTCCCAGATGTCTTCCCTCTTCCTTATCCTCTCGTCTAGTGCTTTCTTCCAGTTGGAAGTGGAGGGCAGATCGAGTTTTGTTCCGAGTTCTTCTATCAAGAAGGTCTCTTGGGCGAGCACGTACACCAGCCTGGATAGAGTGTGTTTTGATACTCCTAGTGCAGCCTTCAAGAAGCGAGCCTTGACTGACGTTCTCTAGGGTATGGAGGTCTTTCGTGCGCAGCTTGTCCCAAGTTAGGTCTAGTCCGTATGTAAGTATGGGGACTATCTTGGTGTGGAAGATGATCATCGCTGTTTTGAGAGATAGCTTGGTTAGTTCTCTGATGTCATGAATGGTTTTTGTGGCTGCTGTAGCTCTTTGATTGGTGTGTACCCTGAATGAATTTGTTGTGGTCTGTAGTGTCAGTCCTAGGTATTTGGCCTGGTTTACTGTTTGTAGAGGTTCTTGTTTCAGAAAGATTTTGTCTTGTTGAGATATCTTCCCCCCTTTCCTGAATATCATGTGTTCGGTTTTCTGCATGTTTATATTAGTAACTAAGGAAGGGTTAAGACTCATGCCTAGATATTTATAAAAACATCATCGTTATCATCATTTTCTGTGTAGGAAATATTTTTCGATAACATACTTTGTTCTTCAACCGAATTTGTGACAGGTTACTGTATAATTTTACGATATACAGCAACTAGAAAATTCAATTCAGTGCAAGATTGCGTTTATAATGGCGTTTAAATGAACATCAAAGAAATAAGGCAAGAATCAGAGTTAAATATACAGAATATTTATGTGACCACAAAATGTCTTCTTCATATCGATTTCAAGTTCCTCTTAATAGAACACTAGTAATGTTGCGGCAAAGTTACAAAATGCTATACAGCAGGCGTTCTCAACCTGGTGTTCCCGAGCACCATGGCGCTCTTTTAATGACATTTGGTGCTCTCGTCATGCGAGTAAAAATATTCTCGCGAGCACGAACGCTCCTGAGGACTTTTTTTGAATTCAAAATTTGTTGTACGAGGCAGAAGTGTTCCTATCCATTCATTATAATACAGTACTTTAGCGACCTGGTAGAACTCTCGTATTTTGATGTATAATCCCTTTCATTTCTATGTGGCGGTAATCAGAAAAATCAAGATTATTCAAGAGAATGGATCTCCTGTCGTCCTTAGCGCTGAAATATTTGTTTTTTAAAAAGAGAAATTCATAGCCTTTGGAGAGCAGATGATACAAAAAGGACACATGTTCCTTTCCTAAGTCAGTACAATTTTACACATGTTATGACTAATGCAGTTGTTGGTTATCGGTACTACCGACCCCACAAAAAAATACTGCGGTTAGATAAGATAATTTGCATACGATAATTCTGCATTGTCCTATAAAGGCTCTGACTGGTTGCAACTGAACGGATTCTTACACATCATTAATGAACGATGAGTGAGTCACTTTCTGAAATAAGACAGTCTTATTAGATGCCTCCACGTGCATAGACTGTACGCAAGATATCAACACTATTAGCGACAAACAACTGATGCCTACCTCGCCGAGCGTTAAATTCGGCAGTGCCAATATTAGCCCTCGTACAGGGTCAATAAACCACCATTAGAAAACCTTGTTAAGAAATTCATAAAAAAACTGCAAGAATTTGTTAGTGCCAAATCAATGCTGGATACTATGACATAGTTCGGCATTAACGGAGAGTTGGGTAGTATCGGACATCGGGTAATATCGGACAGTGATGTTTCTTTCATCTACCACTAGATGGTAGTACAGTGATATTCTTTCATCTACCACCAAATGATAGTAGCAGTGTTCAGATGTCGCATACAGAAACATAACCATGTCACTTAGGTACTACTATCTGTGGTAGATGAAAAAAACATTACTGTCCGATATTACCCGATGTCCGATACTACCCAACTCACCCCTAATATCGTAAAAGTTGCTGTTGTGACATCGTTAGGTTCTCTTACAAGTTAACCCCGAGGGATAGGCAATCGTGGGCTCACCACAATAATAGTACAAACTTTGTCCATTTATGTAATTTTATGTATGATGGTGAATGGTGAAACAGTGAAATTATGGTCTGGGTAACAAAAATACTCCAACAAAACGTCTACAATAACATCCTTATCGCCCACAAAATCCACATGGGCTCGACGGGATAAGATTATTTTTATATTGTACACTACATTTTCTGCATTCAAGTTTAATTTTGGTTTACTGATTTTAAAGAACAGGCATTAATTTTTACACATCGCAAAATTCATGTCTTCATAACATTACTAATGGTACTTTTATCTACATTTCATTCTTAAGCTATCATTAAAAACACATACATGAATGAAATTAGTATATTATGCAACGAGCCTATAATGGCAGTAATTAAGACGCGAGTATGTTTCTGAAACGAGCGAAAGCGAGTTTCATAATTTTCATACGAGCGTCTTAATTACCATTATAGGCAAGTTTCATACGACTTTTTATGCTCGACCATATTTCTAACTTGAAATTATTCATAAGTATTCATGTTATTCTTATCTGACTGGGGAACGGAACTGACCTTGTGCAAATTATGTAAATTGTAAATTGTAAGATGTGCGCAGACGCGAAAGTATTGATTTTTTCCCAGAAACAAATGTCATTGACCATGATATAATCTAGAGAGTAAAATAAACATTAATCTTGATATAACCTTGAAATTGATTTAGACATTGAAAAACGAGATGACAAATTGAATTTATTTGAATATTATTTACAATTAACGCTAATTATTATAGTAACAGAACATAACCTTCTGAGACAGTATTGGATTTCCAGCCTCCGTGACGTTTCGCTAGTTATCTTGCGATTGCGTATCGGAGAATAATCGATACTTGCGCTTTCATATTGCTACAATGGTGTTTTCTGATTGGTGGAACACCTGAACTTTAATGAAGAGGTGTACTTTAATGAGGTACATTAAAGGCCTGCTACCAGGTGTATAATTACTACATTTCGGCATGGTCGAGCATAAAATTTATTATACGACCAAAGAGAAGATGAACTTGTGTTATTTCTCATCTTATGCAAGAGATAATTTTTTTAGATCCGAAATGTAAGATATCAGACTTCGGTATGATGGGTGCTGAAAAGTGTATTTCCGTCAAAAATTTCGAAAATTATTTTTGAAACTTCACAATACATTTCTCTTGTATTTCGTATAACGGAAAGGTACAAAACTTGACGGCGTCATAATTCTTTTAAGTATACGTTCACCTCCTAAAATATGTATAAAAGAACGTTCTCCACATCAAAGTTGGGGCACATCTATCCATTTTGAAGTAAATGCATATAAGAGGGAGGTAGGAGAGAGAATGAGACTAAAAAGAGAAGGGAGGGAGACCGTGGGGAGAAAGAGAAACAGAGACTTCCTTAATCTTAAATTTATCTCAACATACATATCCTTTCTGAAAATCTATAGCTTCAAGAGGGATAATTCTCTAACAATGGCGTAAACAAAATTGGAAATATGGGCGCTCTACTAGCAAGTATTCAAGGTCTGTAAACTCGCTGAGATTGCAGGGACTCCACCTAACTTTCTAATAGATGAGAACTGCTTACCAATGAACATTTCGTAAGAATTCCATGTGCGACCTATACCAAATCCAGAAATGATCACGTTAAGCATTCTAGTCTTACAGAAGTACAACACAGAGAAATATCCGTTGTTTTTTTTTTATTTAATGGCGATTTTAAACTGCGGTGGTTATCCAGCATTGATGGGATAATATAATTTCGCAATTCTAAATTGAGAATGTGGAGGAAATGAAAGTGGTATAGGGAAATCTGCCCCACTATTTTTCTGTCCATAGGAGTTTCAATTATTCTCTGACCACAAACAGTAATTGAAATTTAAGACGTGTGTGGTGGTGAATATGTGGAGATCTTCCGTACGAAGGGTACATATAATAGAAGCTACTAAAAATATTTACAATACTTCGGCAATATAAAAGTTCGTTGCTAAACTACGACCATAAAATATACTTCGTAAAGTCCAGATGATCATAAATCACTTGGCTTGGCTTTCCGGGGGCGAACCCAGGACGAATCCTTGCTGTTGGTCGTATATTGAACCTTTTTTCTTCCTAAAATATATCCGAAGATTGTCCAAGTCTGATACGTGACCTGGCTGGCATTCGTAAATCCGATGCTGACAGGGGGGTCATCATGACAGTCAGGTCCCATCTTCAGGCAGTATTTGATAAGCTCCAAGACCTGGATCCTTTCTATATCAGCATGGAAATCCATACTAACATCCCCCCCCCTCAGACTTCACCTCGGTCTATTTTTAATTAACTATTGCAAACGATGGATGAAAGGAAAGGTGGAGATATTAGTGGAATGATAAAGGGGAAACAAGACTATCCCGAGAAAACCCCGCCACAACGCCTGCTTTGTTCACAAAAAAAATTCCATCACGACCTGGCCGAGGATCGAACGCGAACCACCTCGATGGAAGTGCAGCGCGCTAACGCTTTAGCTACAGACGTGGCATTCCGGTGATACACTTACGGCAAAATACAGAGACATCATTTTATTTCTACTTCAATTTTTATTGTACCTGAGTTTTTTAATGTACTTCACTCCCACCCCTTCTACTAATGAAGTTCAACCGTTCTCCACACAGATCCAAGACCGCATATACAGTCATAGTAGCCTTACGGTCATAGTAAACAGTACGTTCCAATAAATATGTTCGCGTTTTCCAGTGACGAAAGAGCTTTCAATATTGAATCATTTTCGCACAGATACTGTGGTCCATTTGACTACGTCGTATCCCGGTTTCCCCACTAGCTTTTATTCGACAGCTAGTGGCTGGGTTGTCTTAGCTCTTTTGTGAGAACATTAATTTCTGTTAGGAATTGGACGTCTACGTAATATTATACAACTGTTTAAAACAAATAAAAGGGCCTCGTTAAGTAATTAACTGTCACGTGATTTCCTCCCTTTCTACGACCCTACGACATAACCACTGGGGCGGACAGTAGGTAGTATGTCTGAGTAATTTTATATTTTCGGATCGGGCAGAAGTGAAGATTGAATTTACAGTACGTAAGGTACTCTTTTATAGAGTAGGTACAGAATTATTTCAACATGAGTTACTAGTTATGATGGACGAAACTGGTAATTGGGATTAGGTACAATACCCTATAGTGCGATGATATGCACATTAGAACTGAAGCCTGTATCGAAATGAACGGCCACCATTTTCAAAAATGTGTTTAAATATCCATATTATGATTATTTTTCAATTTAACTTAATTCTCTATATTGTACGCTAATGTGCTGTAGACAGTATAATATACATTGCATAATGAATGCGTCCACATGGACAGCTCAGTTCATGAGTAAAAACACTCACTGTTAATACTATACTATATTTTGATTAAAAAAAAACCTAATGAAAATTATCAAACTCAAAAGCGCGATATTTTCTAGTTTACGTAAATGGATCAACTACTTTTCTTCCCTCCTATACCTAGTAAAGTGATTTGTTTGTATATTACGCCAGTATCATCGAACTCCAGTCATGGAAGGGGGCTAGCAAACGGCGTTGATACAAAGGTATAGCCAGGTTAATATTAAAAATGTTAGTAAAAATAAAATGATGTCCCTGTATAACTAGGAGTAGACGGGATAACCTTATCTCCCTCCCTTTATTTTACATGAAGACAAAGATACAGCCAATCTTAGAAACGATGTGGATTCCGTATTCATTAACAGCAATGGAGAGGGTCCAAATACGTATCTCTTCTTAAAATACAGGCAGGGTGTCCCAAAATCATCTTTACAACTTTGACGGCTAATAACTTGGAAACGGAAAGACATCGAAAGATGCGTTTTTTCCACTATGTTCAGACACACTTGAAATTTTGATAGCCACTTACAAAATTTCAATGTGTGCTCCATTCGCAACACACGGGATATCAAGGCGGTACACCACTTCCGCTCAGGTCCGGCCTAGCATTTCCGCATTAAGCTGTGCGATCGCATTGGTTAGGCACGAAGGTCCTGCAGGACCCTCACTGGGATCCTGTAGAGCACATTTTTCACAAACCCCATAAAAATACAGGGGGTGTAATGTCTGCAGATCTTCGGGGCCAAGGGATAGACCCTCTTCTGCCAATCCAGCGACCAGGAAATGTGTGGTCCAAAGCCTTCCTAACGTTCAAGGCCCAATAAGAAGGATCACCATCCTGCTGAATAATGTCAGGTTGAAGGTGTTCAACCTGACGTGATTCAGCAGGATGGTGATTCTCTTGCCCTTGTGGGCAAAGTGTTCCAACATGTCCAGGTAAACAGCTGAGGTTACTGAGGACTCTGCAAAGAAAAAGAGGCCCACCACATGGTGTTGAATCATGCGATCGCACAGGTTAATGCGGAAATGCTGAGCCAGACCGAGACGAAAGTGGAGTACCGCCTTGATATCCTGCGTGTTACGAATTGAGCACAAATTGAAGTTTTGTAAGTGGCTACCAAAACTTCAAGTGTGTCTGAACATAGTGCAAAAGAACGCACCTTTCTATCACTTTCCGTTTCCTAGTAGCCATCAAAATTGTGAAGATAATTTTGGGATACCTAATAACTAATTACATAAAACCCTGAACAGTGCCTTTACCTTTACTCTGACTCTGATTATGTTTCTTGATTTGCATCTGTAACAATCACGAATGTCACACTCTGGTACTTTCTTCCTACATTATGGTGCTTAAATTCAGTTTCTTCAATTTCTGTAATGTAATTTGGGCCAATGCAATGGAGCTCGTCTATGTGAACGGGAATAGTGAATCACTTTCACCATACCGCAGATACTATTCAACTGTACATGCTCCTTTCCCCCTTTGTGAAAAGAGAGAGTGAGAAAGGAGAGAGAGGGAGAGAATGTTTGTGTCAATTAAGGCACATTCCTTAAATATCAGATATCTCCTCTTTGCCACTCTGACACTCGCTAATATTTTATAGAATTAGATACACCGTTACGCTAAAGCTTCTAGTTTTCCATCCTGGACATTATGGTGGGGAAAAAAAATGAGATATTAATCCTGGTGTAATGTACATCTATCTTCCACTGTCCATCATAAGTAAAATCTCAGGGATGGGCAACTCGTGCTCACGAAGTGCTAAAAAAAACTTTGACAGAAAGAAAGACAGACGAAGCCAACTGCAGCAGTTACTAGTTAGGCTACAGAATCAGTTCACTGCCACGGTACGCTGTCGTGGCTCATGCAGGTGGTCATGATATCTACGCCATGATTTGTATTTCAGAATGACGCATGGTAAAATAATTATAGTACCGGTAGTTTTAAACAGACTACATAAACACATTTTCAAGCTTTGTAAACTATAATACGTTATTATTTAGAAGGCCTACTGGAAACGAAGTGGACAACCTTGTCAAGATACAACAAATATAAATGCAGGGCTTATTTATTATTACACTATTTGTTATTATTTTCCTTATTTGAAACAAAGAATGTGAGAGTTCATAAAGTATGAAAAAGTATCTGTTTTCAGAAAGGTAGGCTATTAGCTTACATTCCTAAATAATTCAAATTTAAAGAAGTAATATTACTGTTTTACATATCACGGAAAATGAAAAACTTACTCCTGAACTATTCTTCATACGTTTAGAGAGTTGAAACGTCTCTGTAGCATTAAAATTTGATTCAAGTTTGGAAGTGCAATGTGGAAGCAAATGTGGCTACTGGGCAGGAGGAAAATAGCGCAGATTTGGAAATTATGATTTAGACAGAATTGCGAACAGTTCGATTCCTGATTTCGCCGAAACTCTCAGTAGCGTGCTGTTCTGTAGATTTATCAATTCAATCTGCAAAATTTCAGGAGTTCCCATCGGCTGCAAACCAACCTCTATCTTCCTTCTTAACAAAAAATGTACTTTTTTCCCTACTTGTCACTAAAGAAGGGAAACGGTTTGATCGGATTATACTGTTTCACACTCGTAACGAGCAGACGCGAGCGAACCGCAAGACCCGCGTACAGACACAGACATACATACTTGACTGAGGTTGTGTTGACACTTTGAGAGCACGAGTTGCCCACCCATGGTAATATGTATTGATGACAACGTGATACAGTGGTACACAGTTCCGGCTATTACTTCCATATGGAGCGCTCGACTCGATGTATCCTTCGCTTTGGAATGAGAACGAGTTAAAAACGAGAATGAGTTAAAACTAGCTTTCCCCAAACACTTCCTTACATTAAATTACATTCAATTTACATTTGACTACACATTCCTTTACAGATTTTGTTCAAAATGGAGGCCCTGTTTCTCGATACACAATTCACAACGATGGCGAGTATAACTCACGAATTTCACCGATTTTCACGAATGACAGTTCGATCATTTGTCGAAAGTGATGCAGATTCCACGGTTTCTGAGCAAAAACATCATTTTTCAGGATACCCCAAAGCGAAAAATCACATGGCATCAGGTCGCATGATCTGGGTGGCCATTCTGTTGTGCCACGACGGCCAATCCATTGCTGGTTCAAACAGGCCCTCACTCCTACACCAAAGTGAGGTGGTACTCCATCCTGGTGTCATCAACTACATATAAAGGCTATTCCATCTCAAATCGACCGAAATATAGAGAAAATTGACCTTGCAATTTTTAAATACAATGAAACTTTTTCTGTCTGTAGACAACTGTGATATAATGCTTTGTGCAAAGTTTGAGGCATCAGAACTTAATAGTGTTTAAATTAATAATATTTAAATTTATCGTATGTTCATAAAATTAGCAACTTTAAACTGTTGTGGCTCCGAAACCCTTTCACCCAATGATCAAAATCATGGTATATTTTGATGCTGAGAAATTATAGTTTATATTGACATGTAAACAGTTTTCCTTACTTTTTATGGAAATGGAGAAATTTAGATTTTTCTTCATTAAGAAGCCTTTGGCCACGAAAAAATATTTTTAAAATATATGGTTAGATTCCGCATTGAAAGTACAAATAAACATATTTTTTACTGGTGCACCGTTGATAAGAAAGTATTGAAAATATCAAATAAAGAAAATAAATTGTACGCGCGTGAACTAACCAGCCGACTGTGAGACGGGAGGTAGTCGAGACAAGCAAGGCTAGGAGACAAACACGTGATGTGTCGTCTAGCAGTCATGGCTGGGCTAGCTTTATCACAAGTTTTCATAAACACAGGAGTACAATGACGCCCAATGCTCGCTTATCTTCAGCTCTCGGCCAGAGCGTTCGGTACTGCGCCGTTCAAGTCTAGGCGTGTGAAAATAATTTATTTAATACCCTCGAAACTTATTGCCGAGCCACTAAGCAAACAATGCCGAATCCCTCTTAATAATGCAAGGTTTTTTCTCAATATTTTTTTACATTTTTACAAATGGCCAAAAAGCCTAAAAGCAAGTAAAATCAGATTATCTGTCCCTCTGTGTACAATAAAAATAAGGGTTACTTCTTAACATAACCTACCAAATGTCAGCTTCAAAATAAGCTCTCGTTCAATGTTCTGCAGTAAATGGTTCCAGAGTTCTGAGCACTGAAAGAGGCTTGCTTTTATAAAATACGCTAAATTTGTCGCTCTATAATACGAAAACCGTTTGTCTTTCGATAGTATATTTTTGAAAATGCACTCTCCTCAGCACCTTGTATAAGTAGCGAAAAAATTAGAGTATAAAAAAATGCGAGGTTTTTTACTGATCGATTTCATATGGAATAGCCCATAAGCAAAATGAGGAACGTTTTCAAGACATGGCATACGAAAACAGTTGACGCATTAACATGGTTGTCAACCCATCACTTATTACACCAACTATTCGTTTGTTCAAGCTATGACATCTGTTAGGCCTATATGTGTATGTGTATAAGTATGAAACTAAGAACGAATATTGGCGAAAGCGACTTTTGACCCACCTCGTACAGGCTATATTTTTTTATGAAATAGTTAACAATTGATCAAAATTCTCTGTAAAATTCAAGTTTCTTCTATCACTGTTCCGTAAATAACAAAATTAGCGATTAACAACTTCTTTATCAGCAAGCAGACCTAAATAGTATGATAAACATCAAAGAACTGTGACGTCACGAAATACGTTGCAATACTCCTGCCAGTTATCTACATTGTAAACGGAAAGTTGGTATTGTTTTCACAACGTTACAGATTCGACTTAATTCCACAGATATCGTGACACATTGGTCATGATGATGACATGCCTAAAAAAAGAAACTAAACAGATAAGTCAGATAAGTGCCTGTAGTGAATGACCCTGCGATATAGAGATAGCGAGTAAAAGTCCATCTTGTAATACCCCAGCTATCCGAATTATTTTAAAGATCACTATGAATTTGATATCTTACCAGCAGACCATTTTATACCGCACAACTTCTTTGTAAACCTTACAAATATAGAGCGTACTAATTTTACTGGAAATAAAAATGAAATAAACTAGGTTTCAGTTCCCTTATACGCCTGCTGTGAAAGGCATGAGTGAAGGGATTTTTATCAACTCTCAAACTCTGCATACTTCGCATAAATACAGATGTAAAGAATAAGTGGAAGTATGCGCCGTTTTTACACAGTGAATCAACATTTTACAGTAACATGACTAATTAACTGCAATAACTACTAATTATACGCATGTTGCTGCTATCTCTTGATATAGAACGATCATTTGTCTTGTACATGTCAAAATGATAAGGATTAAATTTCTACGGCTGTGAAGTTATACGAAATCCACGCGCAGCAGATATATACAATTTAAAGCGAGATTAACGTATCGGACTCAAATCAAATAATCTAAAAACGCAAAGTTATGCTAGTGCAATTGATATATGGCCCGGAGTTCAATTCCCGGCAGAGACGAAGAGCTTTCATTTCATTTTATTCAATACACATAGGATTAAGCTGCCTTCAAATTAGTGCGTAATTTAATTCAATGTCGGAAATCGAATCTCCATACTTCAATTTCAATATCTCCAAAATAGTATTGCCTTTAAAAACCACACACACAACTGGTTATGTAACGTATATAGTATAGTAACAACTCCAAATATAAAGTAAATGAATAAGCTCAGAATTTTTAGAAACTAAAAAACTCAAATTAGATTCTTTCCCTGTGTGTTTTAGAAATATGATTTTTAATGTCGTTTAGATTTCATAACTCCTTCGGCATATAATTGTGACCCAATGCACGAAAAGGGACCTAAAGTCGTAAAAAGACATTTTACAGGAGAACAAAATAATGAATTTGCGGTGTAAAAACTGAATTTCTATGTTTTGACATCTTGTGCCACCTGTAGGCTTTTTACATACTAAACTAGGACGTAGTTTTATACAGTGCTTCTTAAATACCTAAATCTTTCTTATAGTTGCTAAGGAAACAAATGAAAACTTTAATTGCATTTTCCTCGAAAAGTACATATTATATCAACATTCAATAAGTAATATATTAAAAACTATAGCACCTAGAACCATGAATTTTTAAATGCTCAAAAAAAAATATATATATATAAATAAAAATCCGACTTTAGATCCCATTTCCTGCAACTAGTTGCTTAACACGTTGTGTTGGCGTAGGATCTTTAAATAACTTCACATTTTTATAATGTAATTAAAATATTGTGATCTAGCTGTAACAATAAAACACATGACATCACACAACGTGAAAGCATTTTGAGGGAATTGCAACACGCATCCCAACGTTTCACATATTAATTTACTAACAAAAAAAAATCACGACGATAACTTTCCTTATTAATTCACAGTGTATTTCTTTAAAAAAAAACAAACAGAAAATAAAAAGCTTAAAAGGGTTCAATTCATATTATAGATCCTAAGGCTCAAATTAAAACTCCTTAGCTTCCAAAAAATTCTCGTTAAGTTATGTAGTCTGTCGCACTCTTACCGAAAATGCCTTAAGCACAGGCCTATGTCATTTATTTCTTAATATTCTTCCTTCTTCACATTTTAAATAAAATTCTACATTCGCCTATCTAATCCTTGCCTAAAGTGATTATTAAAAGGATTTATAACAATTTGTTTAACAATTTAGGACCTAACATTCTATGTAAATGTGCTAAGTGCCAAAAACAACTTTCTGAGATAATAATGAAAAACACTGTGAAAACACGGTCTTTTGGCTCAGGAATGAGTCACTTACAGTTGAGCTAAGACAAAGACAATTTACTATGATATTCTCATATGAATCTTCCCCAGAGTGAATAAAATGAAATTTGAAAAAACCGGCACTTAGCACATTTAGAATGTTAGGTCTTCAATGTTATAATAAGCATGTGAAATGCAAACTGAAACTTTCTAGAACGCACATCACATCCACATAAAACTTACATATTATACTAGGGAGGATCGGAAAGTAACGCACAATTTCTTTATGGTATACTATTTTGGTTAGGACGTTCAAAGTTGGCGGATTGTTAGTTTGAATCTTACGCTACAGGCAGCAATGGCTCGATTAGGTGTCACCCTGGCGGAACGAGCGGTAACTACCAAGTAAAGATGGAACGTGTGCTAGCATTGCCTACTTGTGAAGAACAGCGAGGTATAGTCCGTTTTTTCTGAGCAAAACAAAAAACGACAGAGTGAAATCCACAGGGAAATGTTGGAGGTGTATGGTGCTGATTGTCTGGACCTTAGCAACATCTCCAGGTAGTGCAGGTTCTTCGAAGAGGGCCGAGTAAATCTTATCGACGAAGTACGTTCCGGCCGACCAGTGACCGCTGCAACTCAACCCAATGTCAGAGGCATTGATGCGGCAGTCACCCACCCTACAGCCCAGACCTCGCAGCGTCTGAGTTTCACCTCTTTTTATTTATTTATTTATTTATTTATTTATTTATTCATTTATTTATTCTGGTGTAGTTAAGGCCATTAGGCCTTCTCTTCCACACCACCAGAAATACAATGGACCAGTGAAAAAATTCCTAAAAGGCCAACGCTTCGGTTCGGATGAAGAAGTGAAATCAGTCGTGCGCAATGGTTATACGCCCAGAAAACGGAGTTTTATGACTGAGGTGTGCCGAATCTGGTGTCACAATGGGAGAAATGTGTCGAGAGACTTGGTTCCTGTGTTGAAAAATAGATAAAACCTGTACCTTTTTTCTGCATTATTTCGTTTTGCTTACCTATTAAATACTTTGCCACAAAAAGTTGTTCTGCATTATTTTTCGATCCTCGTACTTTCAAATTGAGGTTACTGTCGACAATCCCACAGATTACGAACTGGAAGCGCCCGGTTTCAATCCCTGGTGAATGTGCGATTCCTCACAGACTAATTCCCAAAACGGCTTCGGGGTTCATTCAGCTTCTACAAATTTAATACCGGGTCTTTCCCAAGATAAAAGACGGTCGGAAAATGCTGCAGATCGCATCATCTCTTGACAGCCAGACTATGGGAACTCCATTACTACTCCTTGCGCCTCAATAGCATAACATTACATATTCGTGCGCTTACGGGAAAAACTTGGCAAGTCTCACTGCTTTCCTATATGAAGAGTCCACTGGAAGAATGATGGATGTCATTTGGAATACATTTTTCAGGAGAAGCAATTGAAAGTTTGAAATGTTTAGTGCTCAAAGCTTAACTGTGATTTTCCGATCATTACTGGACAATGACTATGAGTGTTAATGCCATATAACTCTCTATGTACATTCTATATGTCTTAAGCTATGCACTGACAGTCTTGGTTCATTTTCGACAAGAAAGTGACATCCATCATTCTTGCAGTGGACTCTTCATGTAGTTACCAACTTTTTCCAGTAAGCCCACGATATTATGTGGACACTTACTTACTGGCTTTTAAGGGACCCGGAGGTTCACTGCCGCCCTCACATAAGCCCGCCATTGGTCCCTATCCTGAGCAAGATTAATTCAGTCTCTACCATCATATCCCACCTCCCTCAAATCCATTTTAATATTATCTTCCCATCTACGTCTCGGCCTCCCTAAAGGTCTTTTCCCCTCTGGCCTCCCAACTAACATTCTATATGCATTTCTGGATTCGCCCATACGTGCTACATGCCTTGCCCATCTCAAACGTCTGGATTTAATGTTCCTAATTATGTCAGGTGAAGGATACAATGCGTGCAGTTCTGCGTTGTGTAACTTTCTCCATGCTCCTGTAACTTCATCCCTCTTAGCCCCAAATATTTTCCTAAGAACCTTGTTCTCAAAAACCCTCAAACTCCGTTCTGTCTCAAAGTGAGAGTCCAAGTTTCACAACCATACAGAACAACCGGTAATATAACTGTTTTATAAATTCTAATTTTCAGATTTTTTGACAGCAGACTAGATGACAAAAGCTTCTCAACTGAATAATAACAGGCATTTCCCATACTTATTCTGCGTTTAATTTCCTCCAGAGTGTCATTTATATTTGTTACTGTTGCTCCAAGATATTTGAATTTTTCCACCTCTTCGAAGGATAAATCTCCAATTTTTATAGTTCCATTTCGTACAATATTCTATAGCTGAAGCTTACAAGTCCGTACAGACTACATATTATTTAAGCATTGTTCTATTCCCTTTCAAACTCAAGTCGATTGTGTCAGTAACTTATCGACAGAACAGTAAATAAGTCAGCCATGCGGGACAGAACATTACAGTCATGTCTTCACGTATTCAGGACGAGTGAAAGAGCGACAAACCAACGGATTCTTACAAAATACTTCGCAGCAAGCGACAATTGCAACAGCTGTCTCGTCATGAGTCGAAGAAGAAAATGATAGCAAGCACTAAGCCATGCTCCGCCTAGAGATAAAGCGTTATCAAGATAGGTTAATCCGCGTGAGCACTGAGCATTTATCACTCGTGACACTAGCACTTCTGTACAGAAACAACAGTTGCCAGAGACCAATTAAATATCACATACATACAGAATTTAAGTATTTAAATTCGACATTCTTATGGCTTATGCATATTTACGTCTTCTATTTTGTCTTAGGAATATAATTTTATTTATGTTAACGTATTATTATTATTATTATTATTATTATTATTATTATTATTATTATTATTATTATGTATATCCTTTTCATCCTTTCGGCCTTAACTATGTAAGAATAAAGCATTATTATTATTATTATTATTATTATTATTATTATTATCATCATCATTAGTAGTAGTAGTAGTAGTAGTACAAACATACATACATTATATATAAAGAGTGTTAAAAAAGGGGGTATAATCATCACAATGAGAAAGAAAAAAAGTCTAATAAACGTGAGTTTTTACAAAAACATACTTTAAAATTCGTTTGTTGGTGACGGGTTAATACTCGTAGAACACATATTCAATCCCGTAGATTAACTGGTTCTCAGCATCAGAGTTTCTTAGCAAACCAATTATGCGTCTTGCTGGAGAAAGTGCCATACCATCAAAGACTACAAAATAAATGTGGTTTATTCATGACGGAGCACCAGCTCATTTTCATAACAGAGTCAGACGACATCTAACACGGGTATTTAATCTTCGAAGGATTGGCCGGGGAGGTCCTGTAACATGGCCTGCTCGTTCCCCAGATATTAAGACCAAACTTTTAGTTATGGGGACACTTATGGACTTACAAGCAAACATTCTGATGGTGGGAGATAAAGTTAAATTTTTTTCTTCCACCATGTTAATGTCAAAAGAAGTGCTTATACCAAATTTTGGCTACTCGATCGCAATTACGAGGCCGTCCAGAAAGTGATTTTCCCTGGGGCCGTTTACGGAAAAAAGCATAATTGCATGGAAAGATTTACTGAAACAAATACAGCGATTTTGTGCTATTTGTCAACATATCCTCCACTGGAATTGAGACATTTGTCATGGGATCAATTTTTCTATATTTGTGTTGTAGAAGTCAGCCACCTGGGATTGGCATCAACATTTGACAGCCGTCTGTACCTCTCTGTCGATTCCATGATATGACAAATGTCGCAATTCCGGTGGGGAATATGTTGAAATATAGCTCAGCAAATGCTGTGTCTGTTACAATAAATTTTTGCAATGAAATTGTGCTTTCTTTCTGTTAACGGCCCTTGGCGAACTTATTTTTTACGGCCCTCGTAATTGCGGTCGAGTGACATCATTAACATGGTGAAAGAAAAAAAAATAACTTTTTTTATCTGCCCCCATCAGAATGTTTGCTTGTTAGTGTATGCAACATCCATTGAAGATGTTCAAACGCTATAGGAAAGTGTCTTCAAGGCCTGTCAGCACATCAGAGACTAACCAGGGGCGGCTTAAAGGCTGCGTAGTTCCCTAAGACGTCGAGCAGAAGCATGTTTTATGAAGAATGGAAAGTCACATCGAGCATATGCAATGAACAAGCAAGTTCTAATGTCTCGGAAGATATTAATTTCAGGAAACATTTTTATTTGACTTTGTTTCCCTTATATTGGTGAGTTCTACCTTACTTACTTACTTACAAATGGCTTTTAAGGAACCCGAAGGTTCAGTGCCGCCCTCACATAAGCCCGCCATCGGTCCCTATCCTGTGCAAGATTAAGCCAGTCTCTATCATCATATCCCACCTCCCTCAAATCCATTTTAATATTATCCTCCCATCTACGTCTCGGCCTCCCTAAAGGTCTTTTTCCTCCGGTCTCCCAACTAACACTCTATATGCATTTCTGGATTCGCCCATACTTGCTACATGCCCTGCCCATCTCAAACGTCTGGATTTCAAGTTCCTAATTATGTCAGGTGAAGAATACAATGCGTGCAGTTCTGTGTTGTGTAACTTTCTCCATTCTCCTGTAACTTCATCCCGCTTAGCTCCAAATATTTTCCTAAGCACCTTATTCTCAAACACCCTTAACCTATGTTCCTCTCTCAGAGTGAGAGTCCAAGTTTCACAGCCATATAGAAGAACCGGTAATATAACTGTTTTATAAATTCTAACTTTCACATTTTTGGACAGCAGACTGGATGATAAGAGCTTCTCAACCGAATAATAACACGCATTTCCCATATTTATTCTGCGTTTAATTTCCTCCCGAGTGTCATTTATATTTGTTACTGTTGCTCCAAGATATTTGAATTTTTCCACCTCTTCGAAGGATAAATCTCCAATATTTATATTTCCATTTCGTACAATATTCCCGTCACGAGACATAATCATATACTTTGTCTTTTCGGGATTTACTTCCAAACCGATCGCTTTACTTGCTTCAAGTAAAATTTCCGTGTTTTCCTAATCGTTTGTGTATTTTCTCCTAACATATTCACGTCATCTGCATAGACAAGAAGCTGATGTAGCCCGTTCAATTCCAAACCCTGCCTGTTATCCTGAACTTTCCTAATGGCATATTCTAAAGCGAAGTTAAAAAGTAAAGGTGATAGTGCATCTCCCTGCTTTAGCCCGCAGTGAATTGGAAAAGGATCAGATAGAAACTGACCTATACGGACTCTGCTGTATGTTTCACTGAGACACATTTTAATTAATCGAACTAGTTTCTTGGGAATACCAAATTCAATAAGAATATCATATAATACTTCCCTCTTAACCGAGTCATAAGCCTTTTTGAAATCTATGAATAACTGATGTACTGTACCCTTATACTCCCATTTTTTCTCCATTATCTGCCGAATACAAAAAATCTGATCAATAGTCGATCTATTACGCCGAAAACCGCACTGATGATCCCCAATAATTTCATCTACGTACGGAGTTAATCTCCTCAAAAGAATATTGGACAAAATTTGGTGAGTTCTACCACTCCTTAAAATATCAGACCCTCTTTATACATCCTATATGTTTACACATCATGTAATAGCTACAATGCGGATTTACATGCAAATAAAATTCTGAAAATATGTTAAATTGATATGATTTCACAAAATACCTTATACGTATATGATTTTACATGTGTGTGATGTAACACACAACTAATACTTATATCTACATATCTATCGAATGTTTTTATATACCTGGCACAGTTCACGCTAATCTCACATTTGGACTTCCTTTTAACCTCACTAGACGGAGACATGAACAAATTTCGTGGGATTAACATGAAGCCGAACCTCTATCTACAACATTACATTACGTTCAGTGCGGTCAAACATCCGTGCCTTAGGCGAGTTTCGAATCCAGGTTAGCCGAAGTTACACCGTAGCTGGCTTTTATAAATGCATATATTTATTTTTATTTTAGTTGATTATTTAACGACGCTGTATCAACTACTAGGTCATTTAGCGTCGATGAGATTGGTGATAGCGAGATGATATTTGGCGAGATGAGACCGAGGATTCGCCATAGATTACCTTGCATTCACATTACGGTTGGGGAAAACCTCGGAAAAAACCCAACTAGGTAATCAGCCCAAGCGGGAATCGAACCCGCGCCCGAACTCAACTTCAGACCGGTTATGTAAAACTATGTAAAACATTAGTATAAGTATTTCCTTATTTTTACAATAAAATATCATATTTTATACAAGTATCCCTTTCTTTAAAATTCTGTACTTTGTTTTACAGTAATGGTTACTCAAATAATAATTCTGGATTAAGTTAACATATTTATAAATTAAGTGTTCGTGTAGGCTTCCGCGGCTGGTGTACATGGTGTGTGGATAAGCTTCAGGGCTTTTACCGCGTTGTCTTGGTGTTATTGGCAGACGTTTCGACCAGCACCGCCACAACACAGCGGTCGAAACGTCAACC